>APFE030817903.1:25008-106125 GCA_000404065.3 Pinus taeda | reverse complement strand
CCCTAGATCTATTAGTGTTAAAAATTAATTTATCATTAATAGGTTACTCAAAACCATTAAATAATAAGAATAAATACTAGATAATATATAATATTAATCATATCCAAAACCTAAAATATACAGGTTAACAATTTACTCATTATCAATATGCCTAATTTTATATGTTTTGAGTCAAATTTGATTAATTTTTTTTACTAAAATAATGTTTTAATAATTAATTTATATAAATAGTACCAAGCCATTAATAATAAGAATAATATACTATAATAAATAAATAAATTATTCAAAAAATAATAATACACTAAAATACTCATTACAATATTCCCTAGATTTAGTATGTTTGGCTCAATTTGATTAATTTTTTTACTAAAATAAAACATGATGAGCATTAAAAGAAGATTTGTTTATTTATTTATTTATTTATTAAGTTAATAATATTATTATAATTAAGCAATTTGAATAGTCAAATCTAGTTGTTTCTAGGTAAATTACAGTAGTTTGACTTGTCCATTCTAATATAGTCATTTTTCAATGAAACCTAGCCATTGGAAGATCTGCTCTCCCTATTTAATATGAAGCCATCATCTGATTCTTCAGCTTGCCTTGACGATGAACCACACTGGTTGGTTCAAAACGCGTCCACAAATATATTATAATTAGATTTAAGCCGAAAAACTTCTTCTTTAACTTTAATATAGATTTTCTTTAACTTTAATATGGATCACAAAAGCCTCAATTTAACAATTAAATTATTTTATTATTTCTTAGAAAAAATTATAATTTTTCATTTCAATTTTACAGTTTTTAAATTTTTTATCTTAAGTTTCCTATTTTGTAAAATGTATAGTTATTGGGTTCTTTTTTCCCCTTATTTGTTATCATACAACTCTATGGTAAAATTCCTAGTTATAATATTTCCTCCTTTTGAAATAGTAATAATAAAAGAAACAAAAAAAACAAAAAACTAGTCTTTTTATAGAATTTAGACTTTTGTGGTCCATAATATGTTTTTGAGAATAATTTTGGCAAAATTACATAAAAAATGATTTGTCGTCGCGTTTCGAACCAACCAGTAAACCAGTGTGGTTCATCACACTGGTTTGTTCAAAAGCATCGACAAATGATTTTTTATGTGATTTTTCCAAAATTATTATCACAAACATATCTTTTATTATTATTGTGTTTTTTTTTCTATTTTCAAATTTCTTTTCCATTTTATTGGAATTTTTTCTATTTTATAAAAATTTTGTTTTTGAATTATTTTGTATGATACGCCTTTAACTAAGTTGAGATTTCTCATTTTGATATTGTTATATTATTAAATATGTATCACACACCTCTAGGTTGAGATTCCTTATTTTGATATTATTATACCAAAAAAACTTTTATTATTATTATTGTTTCTTTCCCTATTTTAACGTTTATTTTTTATTTATTGTAAATTTTTTCCATATATCATAAATCCACCTCTCCACCTCTCGAGCCTACATCCAACCCTCCGGCCCTTCTAAGATTCTTGGCTTTGATAGGGTCAAAGGGGGAAAATTAAAGATAAATAATTTTTTATTAACTTTTAAGTGTTTGGGATTTATGATGTTAAAGATTATCTCTTCCCATGCTTGTTTTTTTCACAACCCTCCAACCCTTCAAAGATTCTTGGCTTTCATATGGTCAAAGGGGAAAAAATGAAAGAGAAATGATTTTTTATTAGCTTTTATGTTTGGGATTTAGGATGCTGAAGTTTATCTCTTCCCATGTTTGTTACTTTTACCTGCGCTAAGCGTAGTGCTTGTTATTTTAGATGAGCGAGTAATATTATGGTAGGGATTTTCCAAATAACCTAGCTATAGTGATTTGTAGGTTCATTGTAAGCGTTTCTCTCTTCTTAGTTGTTATACTTATCTTTTAAGTAACACGGTCCTCCTTCCTCCATTATTATATCTCCTCCCTCCATTATTATATATAACGAAGATCTGAAAAAAAATTGTCATCAATATCCGAGTAATTGATACTCTTGCGTAACAAGTTATCCATGCATTATTATCAACCAGGCCTCGCTACACCGTGCTTGGCACAAACTCTCCGCCTAATTGAGATTTCCTGGGTCATCCCGTCACCCAGATTTCGTTCCGAAACATGGCTAATCAAGAGGCTAATGCTGCCGTTGGCAATCTCCACATCAACGTAGGCAGACGTTAATCACAGGACAAGAATCGCATTATAGTTTGCAATCTGTCTGTTTGAGAATTATTGGAAGCTAGGATCGATTAGTTTAAAATAGTCCTAAAATGTAAAAATCCTTTTTCTGTATTTTAGAATTATGCGTTTAATAGAGAACCCAAACTATAAATTACATAGGAGTAATGAATGATTTTTTTGGTGTCGTTGGTACAAGCTTACTGAAAGTATTTTTCAATGTTTCATTTGGAAAATTAGATATGTAAAAAACAACGAGAATCCCATAAAAAGTGAAGTGGTTTTCCTTGAGGGATTTCGTCAGCGTGCATATATATAAAGATTGTAAAATTGGGGTGTAATAGCAGATTTTAGTAATTTAAATACTATCTTGATTTTTGTTTGTTCTTTATTTTCAAATTCAGCAACTTTGTTTTTTTTCTAAATAATTTTTTCATCTATAAGGTGAGTGCCTTCAACCAACCATGTATACTTCTTTTTGAAAGGAAGTTGCCAGGAAGCCCAGAGGTAATATTGGAAAATCCATCCTAGCGAAAATTCATTACCCAATCTAATACCAGAGGTACTCTCGGGGAAACATAATAGTTATATGGAGTTACCGAACACATACCAGCGGTGATGGCTATTTGCATTTCAGTAGGTTGGTCCAGTACGGGAAAGTTATGGGAAAGAGTATGTTATATAGCATTTCCAATTCGCGAATTTCTCATGATCGCCGTGTCTCGCATGCCGGATCTTTCCACTATTTCATGTTCTTCACGAAAGCGTGCTAACCCAGATCTCTTTCCCAAATCCGGTATCTGTTCCGAACGCAGGGGATAGCAAATTCAAGTCGCTCGCCACTGGCATTGAGAGTCCATCTTTTTTCCCTCGACTCTCGAAAGGGTTGTAACAGCACTCACCAATTCAATTTTATTCTGCTGGATTATCTGTAGGGATTGCTTCCATTGGACCTAGCATTGGCCAAGGCAATGCTGCGGGCCAAGCTGTAGAAGTTATTATGAGACAACTAGAAGCATAAGGTAAAATACGAGGTACCTTACTGCTAATCTCTATAAAAACAGTTCTAGATCATAATTTAGAAAGAGTTGTGGTTAGCTAGATTTTTTTGAAGTTTGTCGTGTTGGAATTTGGCAAAAAAATTGTGGTGAAATCTTGATTTGTATTATTTAAACTACTTTTTTCATTGTATATATGGATTTTATGGATTCAGTACTCTCAAAAACATAGAGCATTTTTATTATACATGGATTACTCATCAAACTTATGATTTCAATAAATCCTTACCAAATTTTAGAAAAATTAAATTTGAAAATTCCACAGGAAAAACATCCAAAAAGTTATAAAAAACAACTTAGTTTTAAAAATAAAAATTCCAAACCATGCTTCAATTTAATTTTTTTAAAATGAAAGCTAATATCTTGTTTAATATACTTAAAATTTAATATACTAAAAATATATATTGGTTTAACATACTTAAAAAAATTTTAATATAAAATTAAAAAAGTATAAAGGCAAATAATTCAAAATATAAAAAGTTCTTTCATTAACGATTCTAGTTATGACTAGTGTAACATCCCTTAATTATTTAAGCGAAATTCTATTTTTTTATTTTCTTATTCTTTAAATAACTTCTAACTTTAAATACTTCTAACATTAAATAACTTCTAACTTTATTAGTATATTCAATATTGTTTTTTATTATAATTTTATTTTCTATGATATTTTGGTTCAGAGAATTTAATTTAGTGATTTTTTTGTTTGAAATTTGTTTTTCTGGTGGAAATAAATTTTACACTTTCAAAAATTTTTAGGATACTCAAAATTTTGAAGCTTAGAACTGTATCTTCTATTTCCAAAATATTTTTCTAAATATTACCAAAATATCACAAAAACAATTTGTTGTTTTTAATCCAATTTACTTCATTTTTAAATTACTATATATATAAATAAATGTTAAAATTAACTTCATTGATCAAGTTCCACTTTACTAATTACAAGTCATAGCTTCAATTCTCCTTAAAATCTTTCAATAAGCTTTATAAAAGGTATAAATTAAAGTGAATTATTAAAAATTTTCTTTTAATTTTGAATTAGAATTTTGTATATATTATAGTTAATAGAATCTAAATCTAAATAAAGAGAATAAAATAATAATTGAAATTGATTTTATTAGCCCTTGCCTTGGGCATAGCAGGAACTATATCGTTCCATCGAATGTTTGACTGCCTATTAATTCATCAGTTGACCATTTATTTTTTGGGTTTGTTGTATTTTAACCAAAGTTATTTTAAACATTTCGCTTGTGTACAAATATTTAACCAAAGTCTTTGCTCGCAATTTGGTTGCACCAAAATTTTAAGCAAAGTTTTCAAATCGACCTCTTATTCGAAACTTCATGTTTCTCGAGGCAACTTTAGAGATACAATACATTTTTATCCAAAGTTCATTTCCTAAATGCAGAGCCTTATCTGTCCATTTTGTTATATCCAAAGTAACTTTCGCTTCCTAAATGCAGAGCCTTCTTTGTCCATTTTGTTATATCCAAAGTAACTTTCGCTTCCTGTATGCTGCCACTACCATTTTCTTGGATGCCACCTGTTCTTGTTACAAGTTTACAAGCTTACACTTGTCACTGTTCTTGTTACAAGTTCACAAGCTTACACTTGTCACAGTGAGATCTTTGTCCATTTTGTTATATCCAAAGTAACTTTCTTCCTGTATGCTGCCACTACCATTTTCTTGGATGCCACTTTTCTTGTTACAAGTTTACAAGCTTGCACTTGTCACTGTTCTTGTTACAAGTTTACAAGCTTACACTTGTCACTGCTCGTTGCCAGGATTGTTTACAGCTGCCAGCTTCATTCGACCACCCTCTTACCACCTTAACCTGCTTTCTGGGAACCTTGCAGTCTGCTGCTTACTCTTTCTCGACAGCCCAGTGCAACGGCCTGAGAATTGGCAAGAAATTGAAACTCCACATGCAGAACAAGATGCTAGAAATTGTGAACCACACACTGGGAAACACACGCACAGTCAGGGCAAGTATGTTGTGCAAGCAAGCCATTATGTTGTTTGAAAGGAAATTATGAATGCTATTTGGAAAGGAATGATGCTTATAATACCTTTACCTAGGAACCCACTGCAAAGCTTTATTGAACATCCCAGAAGAACCTCCTCATTCTTCTTCGGCTTTCAAAGGTTTAAGGTTCTTCCAACCCTCCATCAAATTCATATTCTGGAACCAGTTCTATGCCAAGATGAGGTTGAGCCTATAACTGGAAATGTTGAGAAACATTCCATTACTGTCGTTGTAGCGATCACAGTCGTTGCAGAAGCTGCAGTTGCATCTGCTCAAGCTGTTGCTCAAGTTATTCGTTTGACCTAACCTTCGAACCAGCAGGAAGTAAATGCAAGAGAACTTTGGAAAGTAAATCAAATAGAACTTTGGGCGGCAACCAAGATACAGATAGCGTTCAGAGGATATCTGGTTGTTGAAATATTAATAATTTCAACTGCGCGTATTAATTACGGAAACCAGGCAGTTTTATATCGCACCGCCTTCACGCATTAGTGGTATTTTTCAAGAGGGCTCCAAACACACTGATCAACTACCACGTGTCTGAGCTGACTTTTCAAAACCACCCATTCCCTAGACGGTAAAGTTCAGCAAGGAAGGGCCTCCCGATATTGCCGTCAACCGTCCGATTAAATCAATGGACCTGCACCATTTGAACTTACGTGGAGTAAAAGTTTCATTTTGACCGCAGGTTTGCCAATAAAATAATTAATGCAATTTATTTATGTTCGTATGTAATTCTTGTTTTACGGGACAAGAAAAGGTAAAAGTCATATGTTTTTGTTTTTTTGTTTTAACATATGCAATGTAATGTTTTTTTTTTGGTAAAGGGGGTTTTTACACACACAACAATGTGCAATTTTCATAGAGCAAATCTAATGTTTTTTTTTTTTGTAATTGCAATGTATGCAATGTAATATGCACAGCGTGAGAAGAAGTTTCTTTTTGTTGAATGTAAAATGTGAATGTAAGAGATTTTTACAGCAGTAAATGTAAGTTTTATTTTTGCACACACTAGTGTAAAAATAAATTTTTGAAGCTGAAACAGAGTAATTTGTTTTGTAAGAATTTGTAACAGGTTGTTTTATTAATGAATACATAGTGTTTCCATGTGTGTTGAAAACTCTATCTGCTCAGAAAAATTTAGCTTCCCTGTTTTAAGATCTTGTGGATAAAACAGAGCATTGTTCTTTGTTCTTTTGTGTTTGAAATTACCAGAAATTTCCAACATGGTATCGGAGCTTGTCCGAGCTCTTTGAAGGTGTCAAAGAAGCCGAAGGAAGGATTTTTTGTTGCAGCAACTTCTCCAGTAGAGTGAAGACTCAGTCAAAAAATCCAAGGTATTTCTCAAGCCAGTTATTTAAATACTTGATTGTATTTTGAAACATAGTTTAGAGTGCAAGAATGGCTGGCTTCAACACCAGCATCAACACCAACACTAGCATGGGTATGGGTAATACTCAGCTCCCACTATTTAATGGGAAAAACTATGACTATTGGACAATAACCATGAGAACCTTGTTTGCCTCACAAGACTTATGGGAATTTGTTGATGATGGATTTGAAGAACCAGCAGATGAAAATGAGTTTAACAATTTAACTCAGGCATAGAAAGATCTATTGAAGAGCCCTAAGAAGAAGGATTCTAAAGCCCTCCTCTTCTTATATCAAGTAGTGCGTGAGAGTGTGTTTTCAAAGATAGCAGAAGCCAAGACATCCAAAGACGCATGGCAAACTCTCAAGACAGCCTATCAAGGCATGGAGAAAGTGAGGACAACATAACTACAGTTGTTGAGGAGAGATTTTGAGAATCTATGCCTGAAGGAGTCAGATAATATTGATTCATTCTTCACACAAGTGATTGGTCTGGTCACACAGATAAGGTCTCATGGAGAGATTCTTGAAGAAAGGAGAATTGTAGAGAAACTATTAAGAGTCCTACCCTCAAAGTTCGATGTGATTATCACCACCATAGAAGAGACAAAGGATCTCACAAATTTCTCAAATGATGAACTACATGCATCACTGGTAACACATGAGCAGAGATTGAGTAGAAATGAAAACTCATCTCTAGAGCAAGCCTTTAAGACCCAAATGACCTTTGGAAGAGAAAGAGGTCAAGGCAAAGGAATCAAGAGAGGAAGAGGCAGAAGCCAAAACAGAGGTGGAAGAAACAGTCCAGCAAACACTCAAGGAAGAGGCAACAATCCAAATCGGAACCAAGGCCAAGGAACAAAGTGGACAACATCATGCTCAAGGAAAAAGGTATGAAAAATCCAATGTCCAATGTTATTGCTGTAAAAAATATGGGCATTATGCAAATGAATGTAGGAAGAAGCAGCATGATATGAATAATAGAACTAGTGCAAATATCACTAGAGAAAATATGAGCCAAGATAATTTGTTGTTAGCTTGTAATATGGCTAAAACAAAGAGTGATGATATATGGTTTCTAGACTATGGTTGTAGTAACCATATGATAGGAAGCATAGCCCTGTTTTCTAAGTTAGATCAGAGTGTGAAGTCAGAAGTCACACTTGGGACTAATAGTAAAGTTTATATTATAGGAAAAAGAGAATTAAAAATCTTTACAAAGAAAGGTGAAAAGAAAACCATAGCAGATATCTATTATGTTCCCTAAATGAAGTGTAACCTCAATGTTATCACAAATGTTGAATCCGAAGAAGAAGAAGAGGAAGTTTTTAATGAAGAGCCTACTGATGAAGAAGAAGTTGTAGAAGCCATGACCTCTCAATAGAAAAGATACTTTAGAGGGGGGAAAACGACTGCGAATACTGGTCTAGGGTTTAACGCCTCAGCCCTGCCAAACCAGAGATAGCTCTGGCAGCACAGAACAATAGATTGGCTGACCTTCTCTGCAGGGGGCACGGACTGACCCGACAAATGATAAGCGGGGGGTCCACAGGGACCCCATCCTTCAAGCAAATCGTCATGCACAAGCAGAAAGAAAAGGAGGGATTTAAAATCTCGGGATATGGTGAAAGCAAAGACTCAAGCGGCACCAGAACCGATAAGGAGCAGAAAATGCCAGCAGAAACCAGAGGCAGATCCAAAAAGAGAGATAAAGCAAGCAATGAAAAGGAAGATAGAACCCACAGTGCAGAGACAGATTGAAGAATCGTGGGATCAATGAATCCCCAGACAGAAGAAGAAGAGAAGCAAGATGAAGAAAGGAAAAAAAGAGAAGAGAAGGACAAGGAACCATCATCCACTCCTGGCACCAACAAAGCAACCCAAGGAGCTTGCAAACCAAAGAAAAACAAGGCCCTCAGAGTTGTATGCACAGATTCAGAGATTCAAGCCCACCGCGAGCATATGTCAGAACATGTAGTCATATGTAAGTTCATGGGACTGTGGCCAACGGAGCGCGCCCTCTGTCAATGGATCAAACAACACTGGAGACCCAAAGGTGATATCAATCTATGCCTAGGAGCAAAAGGTTTCTTTACTGTTGTCTTTACAAATCTAGAAGATAAGGATCAAGTTTTTGATGGGGGTCCATACTTTTTTTCTTCTGCGGGTCTCTATATCAGACCCTGGAAACCAAATTTTGTCCCAGAAAAAGAGACCTTCACCCAAGTTCCAGTATGGATCCATCTTTTCTCTCTCCCCATAGACTATTGGGGCTTAGCGACCCTCAAACAAATTGGAGACAAGCTGGGTACCTTTATTAAAGCCTCGGAAGCCACTATACAGCGTAGATACACCTCATGTGCCAGAATATGTGTGGAATTGGACGTTTCAGGAGCCCTACATGAAGGCATTTGGCTGGAGTTTAGGGATGAAGACTACTTCTAAGCCATTGACTATGAACAAATCCCATTCTGGTGCAGGAAATGTCATGAACATGGTCATCTAGTAAGAGACTGTCCGCTAAATAGAACTGAAGAAGCTCTAAAACCCATGCCAGAAGCACAAAGCGCAGAAATCTTTACCAGACCAAAAGCAAGACAAAGAGCCAACAAAAGAAGATCAAATAGAACAAGGGCAGTACCCAGCAATACCCTCAACACTTTCAGTGTATTAGAAACAGACATAGACACAGAAGAGAGAAATGTTGAAGAGCGGAGAACGGAAGAGTAGATGAACCAGCCAGACCACAACAGGAAAGAAAAGGATGCAGGTCCACTTAGTTCCAAGGCCAACAGGCAAGAGCATGAAAGCACCCAAGACAAAGACACAGAAATGCTAACCAGTGATGGGGGTAGTGACAAGATGGAGCTAAACGAAGCCTTAGAAAAGGCAGGTGTAAATCTTCCAGTAATAGAGGAAAACTAGAAAGCAAAAGGAATAAAAAAATGTTCCAGACGAAGAATTAAAAAAGATTAGCGATCTATTCATAGCAAGACAGAAGGCGGAATTGGACAGGCAAAATAGGAGATTGGGCATTGCAACAAGCACAGGAAACCACTCTAAAAATATCTCCCTTAACCCATCTGGCTTCAAGCAAAAATAGAAAAGGGGAAGAAGGACAAACGGTGAGGTGCTACATGATCTAGGGATTCTAATGCTGAACTAAGATAAAATGAAGGCACTCAGTGCCTTCCCATATTACCATTAATAAGCCCGGTTATCAATGAAAATAATCTCATGGAATGCAAGAGGGCTCAACAGCCTAGCAAAGAAAAGACTTCTCCTCAGGAAGTTCCAAAAAGAAAAACTAGATATCATGTTCATTCAAGAAACAAAATGCGCCACTTCTCACATGGCAAACATCAGCAAAAAATTGGGCAAGCCTCTCGACTTCATAGAAGTAGCCAATCAAAGATGGGAGGGAGGCATCACCACCCTCTGGGATACAAGAGTAATAAGTGTCCTTGCAACGGAGGCCACCAGATCTTACATTGCAATGAAGATTCAAGTCATAGTTAACTCTGAAACCTATCTATGTATAAATGTTTATGGCCCTCAACGATTAGAAGAAAAATTTCAATTTCTCAACTCTCTTATGAATCTTCAACTAAGATATAACACCTCGAAGATCATTATGGGAGGAGATTTCAACATGATTACCTCCCTCCTGGTAAAAAAATGAGGAATACAAAGGCTAAACAAGGATGCAGAGCTCTTTGTAGAATTTATTGAAAATGCAAAACTTGTGGAAATTCAGCCAAATTCCAGCTCCTTCACCTGGAACAATAGACGAGGAGGAGAGAAACTCATAGATTCCCGTTTGGATAGATTTATCATTTCAGAAAGTATCATTCTAGACGACATCACTATAAATTCTAACACTCTCCCTAGTGGAGTATCGAATCACTGGCCCATCTCTCTAGATGCTGCCTTCCTCGGCACTCCCAGAAATAAGCCATTCCGTTTTGAAACGTTCTAGTTACACCACCCTCACTTTGTCAAATTGCTGGAGAAGTGGTGGTGTGAACCACTAAACATCCAAGGAACCAGAATGTTCAAGCTCCAAAGTAAACTAAAACACATCAAAAGCAAAATCAAGCAATGGAATGCCACGGAATTCAGCAACATCTTCCAGGAAAGATCCATAGTAGAGAGTAAGCTCGAACAAATTCACAAAGGCTGGACCTCTGGCAGTATTAGTGAAGTATCTAAAGAGCTTGAAAAAGATCTGATGACTCAATGGCAGCTTAGATGTCAACAGGAAGAAACACTCTGGAAACAGAAATCCAGAGTGCAGTGGCTTAAAGAGGGAGAGCAAAACGCAAAGTTCTTTCACAGGTCCACTCTAGATTACAGAAGTGCAAATAGAATCCTCAATCTCAAAAATGAAGCAGGAGAAACTCTGCAAAATCATAAGGAAAATTCCTCTCTACTCACCGGGCATTTCAAACACATTGCGCATGAGACGCCAGATGAAAGAAGAAAGGAAATAGCCTCTCTAACGCAGGCTATTCCTAGCGTCATAACTAATGATCAAAATCTTGCTCTCCTCAGAGAAATCTCAATGGAGGAAGTGGAGGAGGCCATTAAAAGCATGCCAAATGACAAAGCTCCTGGACCAGATGGCTTCACCATTAACTTCTACAAAGCGTGCTGGCCCACCATCAAAACAGAGATCTGGGAAGTGGTTGAAGATTCAAGACGCTTAGGCACTATTCTCAAATCGCTCAACTCCACCTTCCTGGCCCTAGTCCCAAAGGAAGAGAATGCCAACACTCCTGAGAAGTTCAGACCCATAGCACTTTGTAATGTGATCTACAAGATCATCTCCAAGGTTATAGTAAATAGACTTAAGCCTATTCTACCCTATCTCATCTCAGAAGAACAGTCTGGATACGTGGAGGGCAGACAAATTCTGGACAACATCCTCTTAGCACAAGAGATGGTGCACACTCTCCAGACCAGGAAGAAAGCAAGAATGTTAATGCAACTGGATCTCTCCAAAGCATTTGACAAAGTCAATTGGCAATAGCTGGAAGCTGTTGTCTCAGCCTTTGGATTTGCTCATCAGTGGATCAAATGGATTTTGGCTTTAATCAAATCCTCCACTTTCTCCATCTTAGTCAATGGATCACCCTCAGAACCTTTCTCCCCCACCCGAGGCATCAGGCAGGGAAACCCTCTCTCCCCTTTCCTTTTCATGATCCTAATGGAAGGTTTAAGTCGACTCATCCGCAAAGCAAAAGCAGAAGGTAATCTCAGAGGGCTTCATCCACTGCAATCTATCTCGTCCACAACGCACCAGCAGTTCGTGGACGACACAATGCTGCACGGTACCCCCACGGTGAAAGAGGCCATGGCATTCAAGAATATCCTAAGCCTATTCAGCAAAGCATCAGGTATGGAAATCAATCATTCTAAATCTACAATTTTTTTCTTTAATACTCACCTGGAAATCCAGAAACATCTTTCAAACATTCTTGGGTTTAAACGGGGCAATCTACCCTCCAAGTAACTGGGAGCCCTGCTAATGTCAAAACCCTAGAAAAAACATCACTGGGAAAGAATTCTGGCAAAATTGGAGAACAAATGCAGACACTAGACACACAGAGCCCTCAACTTTGTGGGAAGATTAGTCCTAACCAAGGCAATCCTTCAGGCTATACCTCAATACATGCTCTCCATCTTGCCTGCCCCTCAAGGCGTCCTTCACAAGATAAGAACCATCCATAGATCATTCTTATGGAAAGGCAATTCGGACAAAAACAAAATGGGCTTTGGTGGCTTGGAATAAATTATGCAAATCAAAAACAGCAGGTGGCCTAAATTTAATAGACCCCCACACCTCCAACATGACGTGTGGAGCCAAGCTATGGTGGCACTGACTTAAAGAACCCACCCTTCCTTGGGCGAGGCACTGGAAGGAGAAATACACTCCAGATTGCAATGAACAGGATCTAATTAGGTTACAGGAAGTGCCGGAAGGGTCTCCCATTTGGAATCTAGCTAGGTGCAACCGAAGTATAATTCAAGACCACAGCTTCTGGGAAATCCGCAACGGAGAAACAACGTTCTTCTGGGAGGACGCTTGGCAGCAATTACCTCGCCTTGCAACTCCAGACTTGAAAAATTACAAAAGGGAAGCTCATAGCAGGGGCAATTATAAAGTTCATCAGTACTGGAGCCCTGATAGCAATGGGTAGGAGTGGAGAACCTGGAAACCCCCTAACACGAACAACACCACATCAGAAATTGACAACATTCAGAACTTGCTAAGCACCCTAAACAAAAGAAAAATCAGAACATCCACAGAAAAGTACAAGCTTAGATGGGGAATGAAGGGCAGCGGCAATTTCACCCTGAAAGAAGAAAGGGAGCAACTGGAGCACAATGAACACGGGGAGACCATGCCCTGGAGCATCAAGGTATGGGATGGCCTTTTTTGGCCTAAAATAAAGACATTCCTCTGGCTCCTCATGCAAGGAAAAACCCTAACCTGGGAAAACTTACGGAAAAAATGATTCTCGGGTCCTTCTGTATGTCCTCTTTGCAAAACGGGAAAAGAATCAATCAATCACATGTTCAATTCTTGCGAATGGGCAGAGTACATATGGAATTGGATAGAAAATATCATGCAGCAAAAAAACAGAGACAAAAATTCTATCCAGAACACAATTATACAGTGGCCTCGTGACTACTCAAACAATCTTAGAGTAAACAGCATTTGGAAAGTTATATCAGGATTCTTAACATGGACCATTTGGAAGGAAAGGAACAGGCGCATCTTCCAGAATGAGCAAAGAAATCTAGAGTTCTCACAACTTACCTTAACCGAAAATATCCACCAACTAATCCTGGCAAAATGTAATGCAACTCCCGACAGCAATCTCTCACACAGAGACCAGCACATATTGAAAAGCTTCAAGCTGGAGAACGGGCACAGCATATCAACCGTAAGCAGCACGCAAGAACCTCGAGCAGGACCGCTTGGATGGCACAGGCCCCCGATAGGCTTCCTTAAGCTTAACTTTGATGGCGCCTCCAAGGGTAACCCTGGTCTAGCAAGCATAGGAGGAGTCATTAGAAACCACACAGGGGAAATTCTCTACATCTACAGTCAGGCTCTGGGAGAAGGCACCAACAACGAGATGGAATTCGCAGCTCTGGAAAAAGGCTTACGAATTCTGAGATTGAACCAGATCGCTAAAGCAGTAATAGAAGGCGACTCAAAGGTTGCCATCACCGCGGCCAGGAAAATCTATAGTGGTATGCCGGCAAGCAGGGTAACAAAGCATTGGCGCTTAGCAGAGGTAACTGAAAACATAGCCAATTTTCTAAACGAAATGAAAGGTCTCACCTTTCAGACGATCAGGCGTAAGGGAAATACGGTCGCGAACCACCTAGCAAACTTCGGGATTGAGCACCCCAATGCAAAATGGGACAGCTGGTGGAAAGATATCACCTGCCCAGACCTACAGGAGAAATGAATGCAGCATGCCCGGAAGGACATAACTCCGACAGAAAGGGGCGATGGTACGACCGCAGATTTAATGTTTCCGGTGAGCAGTTATGCTAACTAAGCGATCCACTTTAAATGCGGTAGAAGCCGAAGGACAAATGGAACAAGGCATATCAGTCAGTAGCAGCAGATCAAGAGATACGTACCACCCCATGATCCGCTTTTAAATCAAGCGCCGTAACCAAGGAAGGACTCAGCACACCTGGTTGGCTGAGGACGAAGGAGGGGACGGTTATAGTAAACGTCGGCAATCATTCCTAGATCCAGCCATTCTCCCTTCACGCAGCAATTATTTCGACCGGACAAGCAAGTGGCACATCCATCCAATGCCACCCTCCGACCATAACCCGACCATCGGTTATTTAACAACCATCTCGGCCTCAGAGGAAAGCACAATTTTAACGCGTAGCAAGGTTAAGCTTGCTCCCGCTGCCAACTTAGTGCTGGATATCTCCGTGGCAACAAGCTATGCCATGAAGGGGGAAAGCTACCACAACCAGTCGGCTATTAAAGATCTCCAACAGGCCAAAGCCATGTACGAGACCAGAACATCTCAGAGGAACAAGTGCAAGCTAAACAAGCTGGAGAATAGCGTGAAGTTAGAGGAAACCCAAGTCTCTAACCAGTAGTTGGGAAAGGAAGTGAATTGGTTGCTGGACCCGGGAACCACCTTCACGCGGGCCACCCAGTTCGTCCAGACCCAGGCGGAGGCGTGGCGTATGAAGACCCTACTTGCTAAAGTGCTGGAAGCTCAAGAAGAACAAGCCGAGAAAGTGCGGAATCTCAAGCGACAGATGGATGCAATGTAGCACGACCACATGGCAATGGTGGAGAGCATAGAGTTTAAGCCTTCCTCGCTGGACCAGCAAGCAAATTACATCAGCAAGAAACTCACCGTGTTAATTAAGCTCCTGCGGAACGTTGTTGGAACCGACGGCACCACTGCTGAGACTCAGCGAGGGGAAACCTCTGGCATCCAACCGGGCAACTTGCCTAAGCCAGGGTCAGCCAACCGTTGATGGCAGAATTCTCAGTCCTCTTTTTTGTTGTTCGCTTCCTAAGCCTCTTCTTATGTTACTCCTGCTATGTACTCAGTTCGAGGACACAATTTTGGTTTGGTATGTCGTAACTTCTCGGCCACCTTGCGCGGTGTGCCATGTTTAATGCTCTAAGTAGTCTATGTATCCCTTTACAAGTAGCCAGGCTAGCTGTTTAAGCAGCCATAAATCTACTATCACAGAAGTTTTGTAACATATTTTCACTCTATTAATACAAAAGCTTATTTACAAAAAAAAAAAAAAAAAAAAAAGTGTAACCTCTTAAGTATTGGACAGCTTGTTCAAAAGTGGTACAATGTTTTCTTTGCGAATGATGTATGCACCATCATGGATAGAGCACCCAACAAATGATGTATTGCTAAAGTAAAGATGACAAGGAACAGGATGTTCCCTCTCAGGATAAAAGCAATTTTGAAAGATGGAGTAGAAATTGCAGCAGTTACACAAGAGGCTTTCCAAAGCGAACCAAAAGATGAAAATTGGTTGTGGCACTTGAGATTTGCACATCTCAACTTTGGAGGTCTTAACTTGTTGAGTAGAAAATGAATAGTAAGAGGATTACTATTGATAAAGAAACCAGACAGCCTTTGTGAAGGTTGTATCTTGGGGAAACAACATAGAGAAAGTTTTCCATCAAGGAAAAGCATAAGGGAAAAAGCACCCTTAGAGATTGTCCACTCAGATTTATGTGGACCGATGCAAACTCCATCACTAGCAGGCAGCCAATATATTTTAACATTCATTGATGATTTTACAAGAAAAACTTCGATATATTTTTTGAAGAACAAAAGTGAAGTGTTTGAAAAAATTCGAAATTTCAAAGAACTTGTAGAAAACCAAAGTGAACTGCATATCAAAGTTTTAAGAATTGATAGAGGAGGTGAGTATATCACCAAAGAATTTCTATGTTTTTGTAGAGAAAATGGAATTCATATACAGTTTACCACAAGGTACACACCGCAGCAAAATGGTGTTGCTGAAAGGAAGAATAGGACAATCATGGATATGGCGAGGAGTATGTTAAAGGCAAAGCATTTGCCAAATTATTGTTGGGATGAAGTTGTACACTGTGCAGCGTATATTTTGAATAGGTGTCCTACAAAAGCAGTCATGAATAGAGTGTCGGAAGAAGCATGGAGTGGCAGAAACCAAGGAGTCACCCACATGAAAGTTTTTGGATGTGTGGCTTATGCACACATTCCAGATTAGCTAAGGAAGAAGTTGGACAACAAAGGGGAGAAATGTATTTTCATTGGATATAGTGAGGAATCCAAGGCTTACAGGTTGTATAACCCATCCATCAAGAAGTTTTTTGTGAGTAGAGATGTTTAATTCATTCAGGAGGAAGCTTGGGATGGAAGCATAGAGAAAACAGTGAATGTTAAAACCTGTTTGTCTCATGATGAAGATGATGAGGAGATGGCTGAAATACATCCCCAAACAGTAGCACCAACACAAGGGCAGCGAGGGACACCCTTGAGGAGAAATGAGAGTGCTTCTCCAAGCACATCACAAGGAGGAAATTCAAGTGTTTCTTCAAGCACTTGTACACCAAATGAAAGAGGTAAAAAGTTCAAAAATTTAAGTGACATTTATGATGAAGGTATGAATTCTTTGTTTTCTTTATATTTTCATGTTGATGACCCTAGTCATTTCAAAGATGCTATTAAGGATAGGAAATGGATAGAAGCTATGGATGAGAAGATCAATTCCATAGAAAGAAACAAGACATGAGACTTAGTTGAACTACCAAAAGGAAAAGAAGTCATTGGAGTTAAATGGGTTTATAAAACCAAGAGTAATGTTGAAGGCAAAATAGAAAGACACAAGGCAAGGCTTGTTGTCAAAGAATATAAGCACCAATATGGGAGAAATTATGAAGAAACTTTCGCACCGATTGCTAGAATGGAAACCGTGAGGGCAGTGCTGTCCATAGCAGCACAAAACAAGTGGAAATTTTACCAAATGTACATGAAGTCAACATTCCTAAATGGAGTGTTAAAGGAAGAGGATTACATTGAGCAACCTCTAGGCTATGAAAAGAAAGGCCAAGAGCACAAAGTGTGCAGATTGAAGAAAACTCTTTATGGGCTGAAGCAAGCACCAAGAGCGTGGTACAGTAGGATAGTCCTATCTACTAGAAAATGGATTTGAAGAGTGTAAGGGAGAACCCACCCTCTACATCGAAGAAAAAGATGGTAAAATTATAATTGTTGTGTTATATGTTGATGATGTTATTTTCATAAGTAATGATTATTATCTTATTGAAAATTTCAAAATAGTCATGAAAGAGGAATTTCAAATGACTGACATGGGTTTGATGCAAAACTTCTTAGGAACAGAAGTAGAACAAAATGAAAATGGTATTTTTATCTCACAGGCAAAATATGTTAATGAAGTGCTCGAAAGATTTAGTATGCAGGAGTGCAAGGCAGCAATCACTCCCACAGTGATGGGATTAAAACTCAGCAAAGAGGACAACAACAAGGATTTTGATCCTAGTTTGTACAAGAGCATAGTTGGCAGCCTCATGTATTTGACTGCAACTATGCCGGATATAATGCATGTTGTTAGTTTAATTTTCAAATTCATGGAGAGGCCAAAAGAAGCACATTAGTAGGCAACAAAAAGGATTCTGAGGTATGTCAAAGGTACAAAAAGGTTTGGCAATTTATATACTACTTCAGAATGTTCAGATTTAATCGGATACACTGATAGTGATTGGGCTGGATGTCTAGATGATCGGAAAAGCACATATGGTTATATTTTTCACATGGGTTCAGGAGCTATTTCATGGGCTTCTAAGAAACAACCTATTGTAGTGTTGTCTACAGCAGAGCCTGAATATGTGGCATTTACAGCAGTAGAATGTCAAGCAGTTTGGATGAGAAGAATGTTAAGAAGCTTATGCCAAGAGCAAGCAAAAAGAACAATGATTTTTTGTGACAATAGCTCAGCGATTGCATTATCCAAGAATTTTGTGTTTCATAAGAGAACGAAACACATTGACACAAAATTTCACTACATCAGGGAATTGGTAAACAATGGAAAAATTGTCTTAAAACATTGCAGGACTCAGGAGCAAGTTGCAGACATTTTGACCAAACCATTGGGACAGAAAAGTTTTGAATTTTTTAGGAAATGTCTGGGTATGACTGATAACCCAGCAGTTGAAATTAAAGGGGAGTGTTGAAATATTAATAATTTCAACTGTGCGTATTAATTCCGGAAACTAGGCAGTTTTATATCGCACCGCCTTCACGCATCAGTGGTATTTTTCAGGAGGGCTCCGAACACACCGACCAGCTGCCACATGTTTGAGCTGACTTTTCATAACCACCCATTCCCCGAATGGTAAAGTTCAGCAAGCAAGGGCCTCCCGATATCGTTGTCAACCATCCGATTAAATCAACGGGCCTGCACCATTTGAACTTATGTGAAGTAAAAGTTCCATTTTGAGCGCAGGTTTGCTAGTAGAATAATTAATGCAATTTATTTCGGTTCGTATATTAGTGGTAAAGTCTTTAACTTTAATGTTTTTTTTGCACTGATGTAATTCTTGTTTTACGGGACAAGAAAAGGTAAAAGTCATATGTTTTTGTTTTGTTGTTTTAACATATGAAATGTAATGTTTTTTTGGTTCTGGAGTTTGGAATACGCAACAACAAAGCGTATGCAGAAGAAAAAAAAAGGGATTTTTTACACGCACAACAGTGTGTAATTTGGATAGAGAAAATGTAATGTTTTTTCTTGTAATTTCAATGTATGAAATGTAAAATGCGTAGCAGCACGAGAAGAAGTTTTTTTGTTGAATGTAAAATGCGAGTGTAAGAGATTTTTACAGCAGTAAATGTAAGTTATATTTTTACACACAGTAGTGTAAAAATAAATTTTTGAAGCTGAAACAGAGTAATTTGTTTTGTGAAAGTTCTTGGAGAATCCCTCTGGCAGAGAAAGAATTTGTAACAGGTTGTTTTATTAAAGAATATATAGTGTTTCCATGTGTGTTGAAAACTCTGTCTGCTCATAAAAATGTAGCTTCCTTGTGTTAAAATAATGTGGAGAAAACAGAGCATTGTTCTCTATTCTTTTATGTTTGAAATTACCAGAAATTTCCAACACTAGTTAGGAAATTTCAATGGTTGAATTTTCATTTCGAAAAATGAATACTTGCTCCCATTTCTGAAGCACAAGATTTTTCCCTCTGTAAAAGCCTTCAAGGAGTTTTACGAGAAGATCGCCAATCTCTTAATTAACACATTGGTTAATTTCAAGAATGTTTAAAGATTCATCCAAATTTATAATTTTGGTTCAGATTTTTCTTGTACCTAGTTTTTGTTGTGCCTAGTAGTCATCAAACTCAGTGATACATATATACTCGACTTAGATACTGTTGAAGTGCAGAAACTCAGTGATACATATATACTCGACTTAGATACTGTTGAAGTGCAGACTTCAACAGCCTCCACAAACATCTGTTTCATCAAACATAGATAAGCTATATAGTACTTCCAAAGATTGGAGAAACAAGAAGAACAAAATTCATGAAACATAGAAAAGATATCAGTAAACATTTCATTTGTTACCTGAAAAACAAACACAATAATCACAAAATACAGGACAAACCACCTACTTGCAGAAGCCATGGAAGTTGCTAATACTCAGATGGGGTATATACACAAGTGAAGAACTCAGATGTCCTGATGAAGGCCCACAATTTTACCACCTACCTCTTTCTCTTTCTCTTTCTCTTTCTCTTTTGCATGTCCAACGTGTCTACCTCCTCGCTGACCAAAGTTTGACTTAGAAATTCAAAGTTTAGCAACCTTGTGAGCTATTATGGCTGTGGAGCATTGTGAGATTTTCTGTCACAACAAGTACCAGTTGGGTCGTATTTTGAACACTATCGAAATTTAACGGTTGAATAAGCTTTAACTATTTATGATTGTTTTGTTGTGTATATTTCTGAAGTTCATATTTTTTTCCTATAGAGATCTACAAAAATATATTTTTTAGGCACATGTTGCAGGAAATAAATATTAATGCACTAGTATGGGGAAGAAAGGAGGGTCATGGTTCACAGCCGTGAAAAGGGCTTTTAGATCTCATGCCAAGGATCCTGAATCTAGCGATTCAAAGAAATCTAATTTTTCCTCCAAAGTTAAAGGCAAAGAACTTGATGCAGGAAAAGAAGAAAAGGTAGGTACTGAGAGCTTTTGCTCCTGCCTTGAGACTTGGTTTCATTTGAGGGCTCCAAAGTTAAAGGCAAAGAACTTGATGCAGGAAAAGAAGAAAAGGTAGGTACTGAGAGCTTTTGCTCCTGCCTTGAGACTTGGTTTCATTTGAGGGCTCTCATGTTTTGAAGAAAATACTTTACCGAATGCTAATGATCTTTTTGTGTCGAGAAAAAAAAAGCCCCAAAAGAGAAGCATAAATGGGCTTTTGGGAAATCTTCATACCATGACCGCCATGAAAAGGCAGCTTTAGATGTTGATGATTTTCATCTGAAAGAAAAGACTACCAATAGCCAAGATGAGGCTACACCCACTTACTTTGAGCCTTCCCAAGCCTCTGGTGGATCTTGCCAAGTTCTTATATCATTCTGGTACGTTCCTTGTTCATGCTCCTCCTATTCACACTCCTAGGAGGAATGGGTCTAGGCCGTCCTATTCACGCTCCTGCTCAATCCAATTCCTAGCGCAGTTGCTTTCAATTTGGTCGAAAATCAAATTGTTGTTCCCATGGCAGCCACTACAACATTTTCATATATTTGCATTCTAACCTACTCCTGTAGCAAGATCTTGATATCACCTTATGATGCTGTCGTAGAATCGTCTCCTCTTGCTTGTCAAAAATAGGGGATGGGAATGCATTCTGACCTACCGCTGTAGCAAGATCTTGCTATCGCCTTATGATGTTGCCGTAGAATCATCTCCTCTTGCTTGTCAAAAATAGGGGATGGGAATTATCATTTTACCGGCGTCAACCAAACCACACACTATAGGTATAGGATAGACCAAGAATTCATTGTTTACCAAGTTTAAGCAATTTTAGGTGAATTCGCTCCCACCTCTATATCTGTCCCTGTCTCTGCTGTGGTGGGTTAATCGTCCCGCCCTCCTTATGCATTCTTCCTTCACCCGGTAAATTGGATATGCAACCTCTCTAACTTCGGCCTCTATAGCCACCATAAGCCGACCTCGGGAAGGTGAGGGGCATTGATCGAGTCCATTTACAGAGAGATAACAATAAAGCAGGGACAAAGTGCAACGAATGACGGCGCTTACGAATAGGGAGAGAGATTTATGAACCAGTCTCAAATAAAAGTGAACAACATGCTCCTTTACATCGAACTGCATGAAAAATATATGAAATGTGGCACAGTGCTTTGGACGGATATAAAAAATGTGGCATTGTCTTTTTAACCCGTGATATTATCATCTTCACATTTATTCGTATTTACTTGCCTCGATTACAAAACGAATTTTATTTTATTTTTTGATTTCATAGATTTAAAAAATTCAGAATTAACATAGCTTTCATTGCGAATATGCCTGTCACTGGATTTCCCTGCCACTGGGATCCGCCACTAGATTTCCCTGCTTCTGGGATCAGCAAGTTTGAGATCTCCTGATCGCGTTGTCCGGCTAGCGGACGCAATAAAGAAAAGTGGTCGCACTAAAACGTACGAGTTATCGGAGCATTGACTTTAGCAAATGTGTCTGGCGTTTTGTCATCCCCAAATTGGCTACCTACGTTAATAACTTACTAAATACTTGTTCACATCCTTCTATCTGGTAAACTAGCGTTCAAAGTACCTATGTTATATACGAGCGTGTGGCATGTGGTTTGATGTTTTTTGGGTGCACTATCGGAAGTTCATTTGACATTCACCTCTTATTTTCTCTCTTCGCGCTCTGGGCAGCTAATCTTATGATGTTCCCGCAATTCAGAGTTATCAGATAGGGTTTGAATGCTCGACCAAGACAGCATTGAGCCAAAATAGTTAAAAAAGGGTGCATGATGGTAACGGATCTACGCATCATTAAGATTGCCAACAAATGACTGTCACTCAAATGTAGAGCCTTTTATCACCGAGTAAAAACGGTTGATCCTGCACGGCAAAGTACTAGTGCTACCTCGTCTCTTTTCATCAATTTCAAAGTTGTAATTTGTTTATTATCTGATTTCAGGCCCGGCAGAGACTACCGCCGCTTGCGGATCTGGTTATAAATTGATATATGAAATAATACTCATTTTCAAAAGAAGTGGATAATCCGGCCGTGGCCAACTTTTGCAGCAGTGTTGCCCACTTAGAGGGGACGATTCTTACAGCAGAGGATGTTGCAGAGGCATGTCTGTACTTAGCTACCGATGAGTCTAAATATGTCGATGCGCTTAACCTTGTTGTGGGAGGAATTAGTGTTGTTAATCACTCCTGGGGAACCTATCGATGATAACTGAATTCTACCATTTGTGGATAATGAAGTTGGCTGACAGTCGTACTCCTACTATATACATAATGTGGGTTCACTGCTGCTTCATCTGCTGATTTCGGATACCCTATGAAACTGTTATAGTTTCTGAAAACCCTGGTACTATAATAGAATAATTGCGGTTCAACGCAATCATCTGCCGATTCTCGTAAATATTTGTATTTTCTGATGTCTTTCCTCTGTGAACTTGTAACATGTCCTTCGGCTTTACATATTAATAATTATTTACAATCTTAAGTGGATCATTGTTTTTTAACTCAAATATTCATCAAAATAATCGCTAGAAGCTGCACTTCGAACTAGTAGCCTCGTTCGTTTTTTTTGTTATGCCAAATAATGAGATTTTTCAAATTATTCATCCCTAGTATAAAATAATCGATAATTTTCTTTGTTATCGTGTGATTATGATGCACTGAAGTCATCAAGTTTCAAGTCTACAATTAAGTTGTTTAGGTTGTAGTATTATATCCCATTTTCAAATATGAGCTCGGTTGATCATGAGGATAACCAACCTAAATTTGTATAATTCTCAATTGAATGTTTACTTATCATTACATCTTGTATAATTCTCAATTGAACGTTTACTTACCATTACATCCAGATAGGAATAGTGTAATGTAGTATATACTCCTAAAAAGTTTAGTATCTCAGCTAATTCACCACTCGAGAAAGAGTTGATTCCATGATCCTTGATAGCAAAATGGTTTAATCTAAACTTTTTAGGTTTTAGAAAGTTTAGGTTTTACTTGTAACAATGTATATATTTCTTTACTTTATTATTGTTTTATTTATTGTTTTTACTGTATTATGGTTCTCCATCAATGATGTATCATCGTGTTTCTGTACGTATCTCTTATGGCTTCGAAATTAGTAATAAAAAGACTTCAAAATTAGTAATAAAAGGGAGTATGATGAATTTCAAACTATTCTCTAAATAGGTTGGATATAGGGTTTTTTCCACAACACAAATTATGAAATCTATTATAGCAATATTTATTGAGTCTAAAAGTTTATTTTACAACGAAGTATGAGGGGATGTGTAAGTTTGTCCTTCGGTCGATGCTCTTTAAAATAAAAACAAAAAGTAAAAATTATTTTCTAAATAGAAAATTAATGTGAGCTACAATTAAAAAGAAAATGAATATGTTGTAAAGTAAATAGCAGTAAAAAAAATATGTGAATAAGGTATTTAAATCTTATACTTTTCAAAAATATTTCAACAAGAAATTTAAATAAATTATTTGAAAATCTATATTAACTAATTTATGTCAATATCAACTTCATATATATCTGTCTAGGAAAAAATGTTTTATGGTAAAATTTTTTATTTGATCCTTTATTTACTCTATTTAGCATTCAAAAATACAATTTAAATAATAAGAAATGACACATTATATTTTGCATTCTAAAATAATTTACACTTAAATAAATTTGATGTTTTTAAACTCACCCTAAATCCGTACTTAAAGGTAAATCTATAATAATATTAACATTAACTTACATTCAGCTGACATCTTTATGAAAATCTGTTAAAAGTCTTCGACATAATGTCTTGAACCTTCCAAATGGATACGGTTGTATGCCATTGTTGCTTGTTGGGATTTGCTCTGCCGGGTTGATCATGAGAATGAAAATAAGTCGGAATATAAAATAGAAATAGTATTTTTGGTTTTTTTATTATATCTTTTAATTATTTTTTAAATATAATAAAATTTATTAAAATTATATTATTATTTAATTCATTTATTTATTTGAAAAATAAATTTTAACCATAAAAAAATATAATATACCAAAAAAATAGTTTCTGCAACTTCTGACTAAAACTTTTAAATACAATATAACTTTCAAAATGTAAAAAAATAATACAACAAAGACCAAAATAATATTTTTTTTTTTAAATCACATACCATGAGGACGTATGTGATCATCTATATAATTATTAATATGTGATGCCAAAAGTACATCTTTCAAGTTAACGAAAGCGACAGCCATTTACCAAAAACATCACATGAATCAGAGCTAAACCGCAATTATTTATATCTTAG
Source organism: Pinus taeda (assembly GCA_000404065.3). NCBI lineage: Eukaryota > Viridiplantae > Streptophyta > Pinopsida > Pinales > Pinaceae > Pinus > Pinus taeda. Next base: position 81,358 of record APFE030817903.1, on the reverse strand, counting down.
GGTTATGGAGTGGTGAACCACAATTATTTATATCGTAGGGCTATGTTACTAATAAGTCTCAACGATTTTGTTGAAAATGTAATTTCAACTGCGCAACGGTTAAGCCATGCAGCAGCATGGAAACATTGTCGACGAGTGATTGCCAATATCATTATCGGTGTATTACTATTGGCGATAACAAAGGGGCAGGTTTTACCATGAGTTATGTTGCGACCCGATGAGCTAGACCCGACGGGTGTTTAACATTTTGTTTCATATTATTTCAGTTCCGCAGTGACCCTTTTTTTTTCCGTGTTTTAATGTTTTTTCAAGCATAAGTTATAATATATCGCAATCGGGGAAACCAAGGGTGCACAATTTTTCATATATGCACGCTATGCGATGAAGCCCGGACCCGATGGGTTTCCAAAGCCAAATTGTATAATGGTTGAAATCCACCCAAAGGCAATTTTTTTTTTGTGTTTTACAGTGTTTTTATATATTTTCAAATATACGAAGAAACAGAGTATCGACCAACTGCGATATGCAATGCGACCCGAAAGGCAGACCCGATAAAGAAAATATGCTTGAATAAACCTTTGATATTTCTCAGTGGCGCCGAACTAGTTAAAGCAAGCATAGAGCAGTACAACATAGTAGGCGACTGCTTTCAATTCACAGTATGGCCGAGAAGGAAGACATTGAATTTTCAGCTACCACCGTTAATATGTCGCTTATTCAAGGACGAGAAGTATAGCCTCGAGCAGTTCACAGCATGGGACTCCATTTCTGTTCATTAAACCATTCAGCTTCAAAAAATGTTTTTTTTCATATTGTAGTCTATTGAGTTGTTGAGAGAGAGAGAGAGACAAGGTAGAAGCGCAACAACGCAAGTGAATGAATGTCAGCAATACGCAACAACGTAGTATGAAATGGGAAATGAATAAATGGAGTAGCACTGCATATGTTTTTTTTAGGTGAATCCTTCTGAGTGAAAGAGGATGAATTTTGTATCAGAAATTTTATTTTAATGAATACAAATATTTTTATGGGTGTGTAATACTCTGTTCTCAGAAATAATTTTAAAAGCTTCCCTGTGTTAAGATCCTGAAGAGCAAAACAGAGCATTGTCTCTGTGTTCAATTTTTGTTGTTTTTGGGATTTTAACAGAAAAATCCCCAACAGTGGTATCAGAGCCTGTCCAGGCTCTTTGAAGCTGTCAAAGAAGCTGAAGAAAGGTTTCTTGCTGTAGCAGCTTCTCTAGCAAAGTGAAGACTCAGTCAATAAAGGTTTCAGGTATTTCTCAAAGTTTTTTTTTGTGTTGCTGTTGAAGAGAGTGAGTTATTTTAATACAAAGTGAAATATTTGAAGCATAGTTAAGAAGTGCAAGAATGGCTAGCACCAGCACCAGCACTAGCATGGGTATATTTAATACCAACTCCCACAGTTTAATGGGAAAAACTACGACTATTGGGCAATAACCATGAAAGCCCTGTTTGCCTCACAAGACTTATGGGAATTAGTTCAAGATGGTTTTGAAGAACCAACAGATGAAAATGAGTTCAACAGATTAACTCAGGCAGAGAAAGATTTGTTGAGGAGCAATAGGAAGAAGGATTCCAAAGCTCTTGTATTTTTGTATCAAACAGTGCATGAGAGTGTGTTTCCAAGGATAGCAGCAGCTAAGACACCAAAGAAGCATCGCAAACGCTCGAGACAGCCTATCAAGGCATGGAGAAAGTGAAGACAACAAAACTACGGTTGCTGAGGAAAGATTTTGAGAACCTGTGCATGAAGGAGTCAGACAATATTGACTCATTCTTCACACATGTGATTGGTCTGGTCACACAAATAAGGACTCATGGAGAATTGTGGAGAAACTATTGAGGATCCTGCCCTCAAAGTTTGATGTGATTGTTACCACCATAGAAGAGACAAATGATCTCTCAAACTTTTTAGTTGATGAGCTTCATGCATCACTGATAACACATGAGCAGAGGTTGAGTAGAAATGAAAACTCATCTCTAGAGCAAGCCTTCAAGACCCAGATGTCCTTTGGAAGAGGAAGAGGTCAAGGCAGAGGAAACAAGAGAGGAAGAGGCAGAAGCCAAAACAAAGGTGAAAGAAACAGTCCAGCAAATGCTCAAGGAAGAGGCAACAATTCAAATCAGAACCAAGGCCAAGGCAACAGCCAACAAAGTGGACAATATCATACTCACGGACAAAGGTATGAAAAATCCAATGTCCAATGCTATTATTGTAAAAAATATGGGCACTATGCTAATGAATGTAGGAAGAAATAGCATGATATGAAAAATAGATCTAGTCATAATATCACTAGAGAAATTATCAGCCAAGATAATGTATTGTTAGCTTGTAATATGGCTGAAACAAACAATGAAGACATATGGTTTCTAGACTCTGGTTGCAGCAACCATATGACAGGAAACATTTCTTTGTTTTCTGTTTTAGATCCAAGTGTGAAGTCACAAGTCACACTTGGGACTGATAATAAAATTTCTGTTATGGGAAAAGGTGAAGTAAAAATATTTACAAAGAAAGGTGAAAAGAAAACCATAGTAGATGTCTATTATGTTCCTAGAATGAGATGTAACCTCTTAAGCATTGGGCAACTTGTTCAAAAGGGGTACAATGTTTTTTTTGTGAATGATGTATGCACCATCATGGATAGAGCACCCAACAAACGATGTATTGCTGAAGTGAAGATGACGAGGAACAAGATGTTCCCTCTCGGAATAAGGGCACATTTGAAAAACAAAGAAGTAATTGCAGCAGTTACCCAAGAGGCTTTCCAAAGAGTACCAAAGGATGAAAATTGGTTGTGGCATTTGAGATTTGGACATCTCAACTTTGGAGGTCTTAACTTGCTGAGCAGAAAATGAATGGTAAGAGGATTACCATTAATAGAGAAACCAGACAAGCTTTCTGAAGGTTGTATATTAAGAAAACAACATAGAGAAAGTTTTCCTTCAGGGAAAAGCATAAGGGCAAATGCACCCTTAGAGATTGTCCACTCAGACTTATGTGGACCAATGCAAAATTCATCTTTAGCAGACAGCCAATATTTTCTAACATTTATTGATGATTTTACAAGAACAAATTGGGTTTATTTCTTGAATAATAAAAGTGAAGTGTTTGAAAAATTCCAAAATTTCAAAGCACTCGTGGAAAATCAAAGTGCGCTTCGTATCAAAGTTTTAAGAACAGATAGAGGAGGTGAGTATATCTCCAATGAATTCATACGGTTTTGTAGAGAAAATGGAATACACAAGCAGTTTACAACAAGGTACACCCCACAACAAAATGGAGTTGCTGAAAGGAAGAACGGGACCATTATGGATATGGCAAGGAGCATGTTGAAGGCAAAGCATTTGCCAAATGATTATTGGGCTGAAGCTGTAAACTGTGCAGTGTATATCTTCAATAGGTGTCCTACAAAAGCTGTGATGAACAAAGTGTCTGAGGAAGCATGGAGTGGGAGAAAGCAAGGAGTCACCCACATGAAAGTTTTTGGATGTGTGGCCTATGCACACATTCCAGATCAGCTAAGGAAGAAGTTGGACAACAAAGGGGAGAAATGTATCTTCATTGGATACAGTGAGGAATACAAAGCTTATAGGTTGTATATTACATCTACCAAGAAGTGCTTTGTCAGCAGAGATGTTCAATTTGTTGAGGAGGAAGCTTGGGATGGAGCATAGAGAAAACAGTAAATGTTAAGAACTGTTTCTCTCATGATGAAAATGATGATGAGATGGTTGAAATGCATCCCCAAATAGCAGCGCCAACACAAGGGCAGCAAGTGACACCGTTGAGGAGAAATGAAAGTGCTTCTCCAAGCACACCACAAGGAGGAAATTCAAGTGCATCTTCAAGCACTTGCACACCAAATGAAAGAGGTAAGAAGTTCAGAAACTTGAGTGATATTTATGATGAAGGAATGAATTCCTTATTTGCCTTGTATTGTCATGTTGATGATCCTATTCATTTCGAAGATGCAATTAAAGATAAGAAATGGATAGAAGCTATGGATGAGGAAATGAATGCCATAGAGAGAAACAAGACATGGGAGTTGGTTGAGTTACCAAAAGGTAAGGAAGTCATTGGAGTTAAATGGGTCTATAAGACCAAGTGCAATGCTGAAGGCAAGATAGAAAGACATAAGGCAAGGTTGGTTGTCAAGGGATACACGCAGCAGTATGGGAGAGATTATGAGGAAACTTTCGCACCGGTTGCAAGAATGGAAACCGTGAGAGCAGTGTTGTCCATAGAAGCACAAAACAAGTGGAAAGTTTACCAAATGGACGTGAAGTCAGCATTCTTAAATGGAGTGTTAAAGGAGGAGGTCTATATTGAACAGCCTCTAGGCTATGAGAAGAAAGGCAAAGAACACAAAGTATGCAGATTGAAGAAAGGTCCTTATGGGCTGAAGCAAGCACCAAGAGCATGGTACAATAGGATAGATTCCTATCTACTGGAAAATGAGTGTGAGAAATGTGAGGGAGAACCCACCATTTACATCAAAGAAAAGGATGGTAAGATTTTAATTGTAGTATTGTATGTTGATGATGTAATTTTTTCAAGTAATGATGACTACCTCATTAAAAATTTCAAATTAGTCATGAAAGAAGAATTGAGATGACTGACATGGATTTGCTGAGATACTTCTTAGGAATAGAAGTAGATCAAAATGAAAATGGAATTTTTATCTCTCAAGCAAGATATGTAAATGAAGTGTTGGGCAGATTTAATATGCAAGAGTGCAAGGCAGCGATCACTCCCATGGTAATGGGATTGAAACTCAGCAAGGAGGACAACAGTAAAGATTTTGATCCTAGCTTATATAAGAGCATAGCTGGCAGCCTCATGTATTTAACTGCAACTAGGGTGGATATAATGTTTGTTGTTAGATTGTTTTCCAGATTCATGGAGAGGCCAAAAGAAGCATATTGGCAGGCAACAAAAAGAATTTTGAGGTATGTCAAAGGTACTAAAGTGCTTGGAATTTTATATACTATTTCAGAATGTTCGGATTTAATTGGATATACTGATAGTGATTGGGCTGGAAGTGGAGATGATCAGAAAAGCACTTCCGGTTATGTTTTTCGCATGCGTTCAGGAGCCATTTCATGGGCTTCTAAGAAACAGCCTATCGTGGCGTTGTCTACAGCAGAGGCAGAATATGTGGCAGCTATAGCAGAAGCATGTCAAGCAGTATGGATGAGAAGAATGTTAAGGAGCTTAGGCCAAGAGTAAGCAAAAGCAACAGTGTTTTTTTGTGACAATAGCTCAGCTATTGCATTATCAAAGAATTCAGTGTTTCATAAGAAAACGAAACACATCGACACAAGGTTTCATTATATTAGAGAATTGGTAAGCAATGGAGAAATCACTTTACAACATTGCAGGACTCAGGAACAGGTAGCAGACATTCTGACAAAGCCATTAGATCAGAAAAGCTTTGAATTTTTGAGGAAGTTTTTGGGTATGACTGCTAACCCAGCAGTTGAAATTAAAGGGGAGTGTTGAAAATGTAATTTCAACTGCGCAACGGTTGAGTCGTACAGCAGCATGGAAACATTGCCGACGAGCGATCGCTGATATCGCTATCGGAGTATCACTATCGGTGATAACAAAGGGGCAGGCTTTACCATGAGTTATGTTGTGACCCGATGAGCCGGACGCGACGGCTGTTTAAAATTTTGTTTCATATTATTTCAATTCTGCAGCGGCCCTTTTTTTTCTGTGTTTTAATGTTTTTTCAAGCATAAGTTATAATATATCGCAATTGACATATCGCAATCGGGGAAACCAAGGGTGCACAATTTTTCATATATGCGCGCTATGCGATGAAGCCCGGACCCGATGGGTTTCGAAAGCCAAATTGTATAATGGTTGAAATCAGCCCAAAGGCAATTTTGTTTTTTTTTATGTTTTACAGCGTTTTTATATATATTTCAAATATATGAAGAAACAGAGAATTGGCCAACTGCGATATGAAATTCGACCCGAAAGGCGGACCCGATAAAGAAAATATTCTTGAATAAACTTTTGATATTTCTCAGTGGCGCCGAACTAGTTAAAGCAAGCATGGAGCAGTGCAATGCAGCAGGCGACTGCTTTCAATTCACAGTATGGCCGAGAAGGAAGACATTGAATTTTCAGTGACCACAATTAATATGCCGTTTAGTCATGGATGAGAAGGACACCCTCGAGCAGTTCACGACATGGGATTCCATTTCTGTTCATTAAACCATTCAGATTCAAAAAATGTTTTTTTTTTCGTATTGTAGTCTGTTGAGTTGTTGAGAGAGAGAGAGAGAGAGAGAGACAAGGTAGAAGCGCAGCAGCGCAAGTGAATGAATGTCAGCAATACGCAGCAGCGTAGTATGAAATGGGAAATGAATAAATGGAGTAGCACTACATATGTTTTTTTTAGGTGAATCCCTCTGAGTGAAAGAGGATGAATTTTGTATCAGAAATTTTATTTTAATGAATACAAATATTTTTATGGGTGTGTAATACTTTGTTCTCAGAAATAATTTTACAAGCTTCCCTGTGTTAAGATCCTGGAGAGCAAAACAGAGCATTGTCTCTGTGTTCAGTTTTTGTTTTTTTTGGAATTTTAATAGAAAAATCCCCAACAGATTTCAGAGGGAATCCAAAACCAGCAAATGAAGCAGCGGTGAACCGGCATTATTTATATAGTAGGACTATGACTCGACTCTGAGCTAATTTCATTAACAAATAGTAGCATTCAGTTATCATCGGTAGGTTCCCCAGGAGTGATTAACAACACTGATTCCTCCGTCCACAACAAGGTTATGCCCACTCACATATTTAGACTCATCACTCGCAAAGTACAGACATGCTTCTGCAACATCCTCTGCTGTAAGAACCGTTCCCTTTAAGTCGGCAACTCTGGTGCAGAAGTCCGCCACAACGGGCTTATCCACTTCTTTAGAAAATGCGGAGGGGTCGCCTTCCTTCTTGAAATACCCAACAGTAAGATCCGAGGGCAGTCCATAAGGAGACAGAGCGTTGACTCGGATCCTGTATTTCCCAAGCTCAGCTGTGCTGTTCCTCGTCAACCCTATCACTGCATGTTTGGAGGTGGTGAAGTCATATGGACAAAGTCCTCCTATAACACTTGTAATGCTGAAAGTGTTGATTATGGTGTCCTTCTTCTGTGGAATCATCACGTGGGCAGCGTGCTTCATGCCCGCCATCACTCCTATCAGGTTTACTTTCATCACTCAATCGAATTGATCCATGTCAAAATCTGCTACGCTTTTACCTGGGGCTATTATTCCTGCGTTGTTAAACATTATATCCAGTTGACCGTGTTTCCTTACGGCCAAATCCACCGTTGCGCCCACGTCTTGCTCATTGGTCACATCGCAGTGCACGAAAATTGCGGGATGAGAAAGGGATTCGGCTAGCTTTTTCCCAGCTGCGTCGGCAACGTCTGCGATTATGACTTTGGCTCTGTGCTTTGTGAAGAGCCGAACGGTGGCTTCTCCGATGCCAAATGCTCCTCCGGTTATTATTGCGACCTTGCCCTCCAGTCTGCATTCAAAGATCATTGCCCAGAATTTTAAAACCAGTGACCATGGCAAAGAACATTCAAAAGTGGCAAGTTTCCATTAAAAAAAATCAAAAAATAATTTTTTTAGAACGGAAATAGAATCAAAACCATAGAAAATTTCTAAACATTCAAAATTTTGAATTTTAACAACTATAATTTGAATTTACAAGAATTTATACTAAATTTTATCAAAATCTTGCTAGAATTTCCATAATTAAAAAAAAAAAAACACAAAACTAATCCACTTATATTACCGCCAAACAAAATAGCTAAACCCAGTACCATTGTGATAAATAGAAACAAACATTTAATTAATCTGCACTTCCGGGAATTGTCTTCTTTGCTTGAATTCATCAGTGTAGGTTTCGATTGTTAAAACTCTGCTGTTGTCTCCACACCCTATCAATCCAGCTATGCTGCTAAAATCCTATCCACAATTAATTTTTTTTTTGGATTTTTTTTAATTTTCTATATACATTAAAAGAAAACCAAAATGTTTCTAATAATTTTTTAGCTGAGATATTATTTGTAATTGCGTTAGTCCATCATCAAAATTGAAATTTTTAATAATATTAGCAGAAATAAAAAGCTTAAAATATTTAAAAATTAAAATACAAATTTAAATAATTATATAAAAATATTAAATAATATCCATTCATAAAAAAATTTACAGGTAAAAAAATTTTGGATGCCCTCACTCATATTCATCCTTATAAAATTTAGATATCAAATTAGCTCTATATTTAAAATAAATCTATACTAATATCAAAACAGACTTCAAAATCATACTTTTCTCTATACCATTTATACTTTAAATCTATAAAGAAATTTTACATTTTCATACTATTGCTAAAAATAACAGATCACAATTTCAGAGAACTCTCAAATTTAGCAGATTGCAAAATGATAAAGCGATTCTTCTCCTGTGATTACCGCCGCTCTGCGTGGATGTTGAGATTTCTGAGTGCATCAGCCTCTTGGTTAGACATGGTTTGGAATGAAATTTGGGTAATTAGATAGCGCAGGAAGCTTCACATGCAAAAAGTAGGTCATACGTGATTGGGATTGTTATTGGTAATACGTGACAATTTGTTTCCCCACTTTTAGGAGGTTCTTCAATCTAAATGGATAGCACTTTATTTCATTAGTTGGTTATTGTTTTGGCATGTCTTAAGTGGATAAGGTTTTATGAAATTAGTTAATTATTATTTTCACTATCATTTTCGTAAGTAGATAAAATTTATAACTGTAATTAATTTTTTTTTATGAATTATTTGATCTAATTTAATTATCTTAATTCTATTTTATAGTGTTATATAATATTATTTAATGTTTTTATAACCTGTGAACATTGTTTTTTTATCTTAAAAATAATATTTGTTTTTCTATTCCTCTTGATAAGTTTTAATATTTTCAACAAAAAGGTTTATGGAAAATCATATCATAATATTATTAATATATATTAAAGTAGATTATCTTAAAATATTTTATAATTTGTTTATTTCATGATATTGAATTTAATATTAAAGTTTTTTAATAATAAGTTTATAATACTAAGTGTGAATATAAAAAAAATATAAATAATATTCGTATATATTAGAGTTTATAATTTTGCATTTACACATGGTTTTTAAAAATTAATGTTATAAATGTAATATAATTCTTAATACTAAAACTAATATTATATTTTTATTATTAAATACTAATATAAAAATCTCATATTATTAAACTCAATATTATAAATTCTCATTTGATTTATAATAGGTTTATATATTAAGATTTTAATATTAGAGTTTTACAATAAGATTAAATTCTATCATATATTAATAATTATTAATATGTTTCATATATATTTATAAGGAGTCTATATCAGCTACATTTATTAATATAGTTGTGCTAGTCATATAAATATTCCTATAATTTATTTATAATATCATATTATAATTAGTTATTACAATATGATTTTGCATGTAGATAATTGGTCATCGAATATATTATCTGTACATTATTTCATGAGATCAACATTGTATTAGTTGAGTTGAGGTCATCCATGCTTCAGAAGGAAACTGTGAGACCAACGAAACCACAAAAACTGGGGATTTTTCCTAACCAATCGATGGAGCAACTGAGAGTCGAAGCAATGTTGAAATTGGTATCGAAGGATCGTGTGTTCATTCCACCCTAGTACCATGGTCGGGTTTGACAAGTCAGGAAATTGCTACCTCACCTAAATAGAGTATAGAGGATTCAGATGGCTTTTAAAAGAATAGTCATCAGAAAAGTTCAAATTGATCCAAATCTTACTACCTTACCATTTGGGTGGATAAGTACCACTTGAGTGGATAAGTTGGTTAACATGATGCAGCAAAGAAGCTGCAAGTCCATACTAAATACTCGAGCTTAAGCATGATGTTGGTGTGTCAAAATCAACCTTGAAATTTTATAGAAAGAAGAGGAGAAAGGGTAGCTCAGTGAGAGTCTTCGACGAAGCATAGAAAACATAGGAAATCATGATGTTCGTCCTTCATGTTTGGCAAAGGTCATTTAAGGCTTCAATGTGTCTTTATTGTCAATTTACTGGATAGTTGATAGAGCCTCTTCTTTACATGCTCAAGCTTCAGAGAATTATGCTCCTCACACCTTGTAGAAGCTTCAGGCCATCCAGATTGGGACGCAACTATGAATGAAGAATATCATTCATTATTGGAAAATGATACATGGGATCTTTTTCCTCTTCCAAAGGGACGAAAACTTGTTAGATGAAAAAACATAAAGCCCGTTTTGTTTCTAAGGTTCTTTCACAAGTTGAAGGAATTGACTATACTAAAACCTTCTCCCATGTTGCCTAAATGAACTATATCTTCCTTGTTCTTTCCCTTGCTGCCTCTTTCAAATGGGAAGTCCATCAGATGGATGTTGAATCGATGTTGAATCTGCCTTCTTGCATGGGGACTTACATAAAGAAATCTATTTGGAACAACCTCCTGGCTTTATACAAATAGACTCCAGCCTTGTATGTCAGCTTAATAAATACCTTTATGGTCTCAAGAAAGCCCCTCAGGCTTGGTATGCCGAAATGGATAGTTTTTTTTTTTTAAACTCACTTTTCTAGGTGTCATTCTGATAATATTGTCTACACCAAGAAAGTGGGTAAGTCTCTTATCATTCTTGTTCTTTATGTTGATGATCTTATCCTTACTAATAGTGATCCCAACCTTATAAAACATGTGAAGTCGAGCCTTAAAAAGCAGTTTGAAATGACACACTTAGGAAACTTGCATTATTTTCTTGGTTTTCAAGTCTTGCAATCCAATGAAGGTATTTCCCTTTCCTTGTCCAAGTATGCCTATGATCTTCTACGCCACTTTCACATGGAACATTTTAAGCCAACCCCTTCTTCCTTTCAGTCTCGAGCCAAAATTTCAGTCACTTGTACTTCCCCTAAATTCGATGCTACCTTATATCGTTAGCTTGTAGGAAAACATTTGTATCTAACCCATACCTATCCTAAGCGTTCCTTTGTTGTTGGCTTTATTGCTCGGTTTATGCAAAACAAAAATGAAATTCATTAGAAAGTAACTAAAAGAATGCTTCATTATGTTCGAGGTATAGTTCAGTTTGGGATTCATTACAGTGCAAAAGCATATCCTCTATTGGTTGGTTTCACTAATTCTAATTGGGTTGGTGACCCTGATGATCAAAAGTCTACTGCAGGTTATGTCTTCACTCTTGGTTCTGGACCTATTACATTGGCTTGCAAGAAAAAAAGTTCCATTTCTCTCTCTTTATTAGAAGCAAAGTATCGTGGCATTGTGGAAGCTAGTAAGGAAGCCTGTGGCTTCTTCAAGTCCTGTCAGAGTTTGGCTTTCAACAATAGCATCCGACTACACTTTGGTGTGATAATCAAAGTTCCATTCAACTATGCAAAGATCCAATCTAACATCAACGCAATAAACACATTGAACTACATATGCACTTCATCAGAAAGCTCGTTCATGACCATGTTCTTCAAGTGCAATATTTTTCATCTGATGATCAAGTTGCAAACATCTTTACAAATGCTCTCAGCGAGGTGAAGTAGACTAAACTTCGATTTATGGTTGGAGTTCAGGAAGTTTTCACTAAAGGGGGATAGGCTCTAATGCCTTCTTGCTTCTCCTATTGTGTCATATTTGTACATCCTTCAATCCTATCCCAAGTTGCTCTTAAGGGGGGATGTTAGGATATTCCAAGACATAGGAAATAGTTAGGTATAACTTGGTCTAGTATATAGTTAGGTAAAGTGTGTTTCTTTAATATGTACTTTTTGTAACTTACAATCCGATGGTCACGATATGTTCTAGACATGAATTGATCCAATTCTTCATTTTCTCCTTAGTATTACTGACACTTGATCCAGGATCTCTATTTAAAGAGCATGGAGGGTCATTTGTAAGGTGACCATTCATGAGAGAAACTTATGTAAATTTTCTTTCTTTTTTATTAATAAATTGCATGAAGTGACCACATTGGCTTAGGTCGCGGAGTGTTTCGCTCTTTGAGGGCCAAACATATAATTAAATTTAGCCACTACCACTCTAATACTAGGAGTATAACTAGATATAATAAAAATTAGGAATAGAAATTACCAATAGTAAAAGAGGGTGTGAGGTAAATGTATTTGTAAAGGTTTTGTATAAAAGATAATAATTTCGAAATTTACGCAAAATTATTATATTTAGAAATTGGGTTCAGAATTTTGAATATAGAAAATTAAAGCCTAATTTGGTAAAGAACTTTGTATACTTGTTTTAACTATAGTTTTCTATAACATAGAAATAATTTGAAGATATTTAAAAGTCAATTGAGTAAATCAACATAATGAGGGTGTTATGTTTTCTAATTCTTATTGGTTCGATTATATGAGACAATTTATTATATTTCCTATAGATTGATATAAAATGGGTTAACAATTTCAAAGTATAAATGTCATTTTACCAAGTCTATTGTTAATAAAAATATGTTTGTTAAAAGAATATAAACATTAAATGATAAAAATGTAGCAATAAAAATTTTATTTTAGTAATAAAATTTTGTAGGTAATAAAAATTTGTGAGTTTCAACTTTTTGTGAACAGAGAGAAATTTTAAATGATGAATTTTAAGATGGATTAAATTGTATAATGAACTTTCCCTAACACACATAGATACTTAAAGAGAGATACATAAACAAATATATGATTAAATATGTTTTGTAAGAAAATATATGAGTAAATATATTTGTAATAAATTATTAATTTATAAATAAATGTTAATGAAAAGAAAAAACCTAAACCTATCGACTTTTTAAGTTACATATTTATAGCATTATATGTTTGTTGACACATTTTCTTTAAATAGTATCAACTCTATTGGTTCTCCCTACAATCCCTCACTTTTAGTTGATAATAATTTCCTCACATTAAAAAAACATATTAAGTAAATGTTATGGTTCACATGATTTTAATTATTTCAAACTGTTATAATGTTTAAATCATGAAACACTACATTCCTTTTGTATATATATTATTTATTTAAAAAATGAAATATTTATTTATAAGAAATGAAGTAATGCAGCCTAAGGGAGTTCTTGGCCTTATTTGCTCTACATTATTTTTCGAAATTGTTTAATAAATTCACTAACAATCTCACATGATTCACCGAATACGAAAATCACTAAATTTCGCCATTATATAAACATAACGTAAAAGACTCCCAACTAGATGTAGCCACATCGTTCATTCTTCACCACAGTTCGTGCATTTGTTCTTTTCAGAAATCCCAACAATCTCGAGCCCAAAGTTTCGATACCTCCCCAATAAACGTATCCACATCATTTATTCTTCGACATAGTTCTTGCATTTGTTCTTCTCAGAGACACTAAGAAACCCGCTCGCAATGGCTAGAATCCTCTATATTGTTCTTGCTTTGATTATTAGTGGAATTTAAGGAAAGTTTAATTACCAAGAATTTCTATTAAGAAAAACTTTTGTTACAGATTATAATTTTCCTCTCTCGGAGAGGGATTCACCATTAACATGTCACTGCTGTGTGAAAGTTACACATAGATATTTTTCACACTGCTGTGTGTGCTTCCTTTTGCATATTCGGAACTCTCTATACGCACTACAATGTGTCCCTTTTTTTTATTACACATATAACAACAAAAAAGAATTACATATATATATATATATGACAACCAAAAACTTACATCCGTTTTCAGTTGCCATGCTGCCGTAAAAATGAAAAACAATAAAATTTAAGTGGGGTTACCAACTTTTACCTATGCCCATACTCCCGCTGATAGAAATTAAAAACTTCATCAAAAACTTACCAAGCCACAGTAAATTACATTTACTGTGTTACTGACAAAACTGGTGGTAAAATGAAACTTTTACTTCACGTTGAATTCATTTTGCAGGCTTGTACTTCAACCAGTTCAATTTTGGCTTTGGGAGCCCATCGGGTCTAGACTTCATCGCATAGCACTCACATATGAAAAATTGTGCACCCTTGGTTTCCCCGATTGCGATATGCCGATCGTAATATATTATAACATATGCATGAAAAACATTAAAACACAAGAATTAGGGCTGCTGCGGAACTGAAATGATATGAAACAAATTTTATACACCCGTCGGGTCCGGCTCATCAGATCGCCACTTTATATATGCAAAGACTCCGCCATATTGATAATGCTGATAGCGATACACCGATAGCGATATCGGCGATCGCTCATCGCAACATATGAATGCCTCCTTGTCAATTCTCCATTGCCACTTCGCCGATGCGATATCGGCGATCGCTCATCGCTGGAGTCTTGTGTCGCTGCCACTCGCCACCTGCGCCGATGGGATCTGCCGACGCGAATTGAACTGTGTTTTCTTCATTGTACCTGCACGGCAGTTGGAATTATCATTCCAACACTCCCCTTTAATTTCAATTGTTGGGCATTCAATCATACCCAAACACTTCCTAAAAAATTCAAAGCTTTTCTGGTCTAGTGACTTTGTCAGAATATCTGCTACCTGTTCCTAAGTGCTGCAATGTTGTAAATTGATTTCTCCATTGCTGACCAATTCTCTGATATAATGAAATCTTGTGTCGATGTGTTTCGTTCTCTTATGAAACACTGAATTCTTTGATAATGCAATAGCTGAGCTATTGTCACAAAAAATCACTGTTGCTTTTGCCTGCTCTCGACCTAAGCTCCTCAACATTCTTCTCATCCACACTGCTTGGCATGCTGCTGCTGTAGCTGCCACATATTCAGCCTCTGCTGTAGACAATGCTACAATGGACTGCTTCTTAGAAGCCCATGAAATGGCTCCTGAACCCATGTGGAAAACATAACCGGAAGTGCTTTTCCGGTCATCTATACTTCCAGCCCAATCACTATCGGTGTAGCTAACTAAATCTGAACATTCTGAAACAGTATATAAAATTCGAAGCATTTTAGTACCTTTGACATACCTCAGAATTCTTTTCACTGCTTGCCAATGTGCTTCCTTTGGCCTCTCCATGCATCTCGAAATTAAGCTAACAACAAACATTATATCTGGCGTAGTTGCTGTTAAATACATGAGGCTGCCAACTATGCTCTTATATAAGCTAGGATCAAAATCCTTGCTACTGTCCTCTTTGCTGAGTTTTAATCCCATTACCATGGGAGTGATTGCTGCCTTGCACTCTTGCATATTAAATCTGCCCCAACACTTCATTTACATATCTCGCTTGAGAGATAAAAATTCCATTTTCATTTTGATCTACTTCTATTCCTAAGAAGTATCTCAGAAAACCCATGTAAGTCATTTCAAATTCTTCTTTCATGACTGATTTGAAATTTTTAATGAGGTAGTCATCATTACCTGTAAAAATCACATCATCAACATATAACACAACAATTAAAATCTTACCATCCTTTTCTTTGATGTAGACAGTGGGTTCTCCCTCACATTTGTCAAACTCATTTTCCAGTAGATAGAAATCTATCCTACTGTACCACGCTCTTGGTGCTTGCTTCAGCCCATAAAGAGCTTTCTTCAATCTGCATACTTTGTGTTCTTGGCCTTTCTTCTCATAGCCTAGAGGCTGTTCAATATAGATCTCCTCATTTAACACTCCATTTAGGAATGCTAACTTCACGTCCATTTGATAAAATTTCCACTTGTTTTGTGCTACTATGGACAGCACTGCTCTCATGGTTTCCATTCTTGCAACCGGTGCGAAAGTTTCCTCATAATCTCTCCCATACTGCTGCTTGTATCCCTTGACAACCAGCCTTGCCTTGTGTCTTTCAATTTTACCTTCAGCATTGCTCTTGGTCTTATAGACCCATTTAACTCCAATGACTTCCTTACCTTTTGGTAACTCAACCAAATCCCATGTTTTGTTTTTCTCTATGGCATTCATTTCCTCATTCATAGCTTCTATCTATTTCTTATCTTTAATTGCTTCTTCGAAATGAATAGGGTCATCAACATGACAATACCAGGCAAATAAGGAATTCATTCCTTCATCATAAATTTCACTTAAGTTTCTAAACTTTTTACCTCTTTCATTTGGTGTACAAGTGCTTGAAGATGCACTTGAACTTCCACTTTGTGGTGTGCTTGGAGAAGCACTTTCATTTCTTCTCAAGGGTGTTCCTTGCTGTCCTTGTGTTGGCACTACTGTTTGGGGATGCATTTCAGCCATCTCCTCATCATCTTCATCATGAGACAAATAGTTTTTAACATTCACTGTTTTCTCTATGCTTCCATCCCAAGCTTCCTCCTCAATGAACTGAATATCTTTGCTCACAAAAAAACTCTTGGTAGATGGGATATACAACCTGTAATCTTTGAATTCTTCACTATATCCAATGAAGATACATTTCTCCCCTTTGTTTTCCAACTTCCTCCTTAGCTGATCAGGAATGTGTGCATAGGCCACACATCCAAAAACTTTCATGTGGGTGACACCTTGCTTTCTCCCACTCCATGCTTCTTCCGGCACTTTATTCATCATTACTTTTGTAGGACACCTATTCAAAATATACGCTGCACAATTTACAGCTTCAGCCCAATAATCATTTGTCAAATGTTTTTCCTTTAGCATACTCCTCGCCATATCCATAATGGTCCTATTCTTCCTTTCAGCAACTCCATTTTGTTGTGGAGTGTACCTTGCTGTAAATTGCTTGTGTATTCCATTTTCTATACAAAACCGTAGGAATTATTTGGAGATATACTCACCTACTCTGTCAGTTCTTAAGACTTTGATATGCAGCCCGCTTTGATTTTCCACAAGTGCTTTGAAATTTCGGAATTTTTCAAACACTTCACTTTTGTTCTTTAGAAAATAAACCCAAGTTTTTCTAGTAAAATCATCAATGAATGTTAGAAAATATTGGCTGCCTGCTAGTGATGGAGTTTGCATTGGTCCACACAAATCTGAGTGGACAATCTCTAAGGGTGCCTTTGCCCTTATGTTTTTCCCTGATGGAAAACTTTCTCTATGTTGTTTCCCCAATATGCAACCTTCACAAAGGCTGTCTGGTTTCTCTATCATTGGTAATCCTCTTACCATCTCTTTTCTTCTCAACAAATTAAGACCTCAAAAGTTGATATGTCCAAATCTCAAGTGCCACAACCAATTTTCATCCTTTGGCACGCTTTGGAAAGCCCCTTGGGTAACTGCTACAATTACTTCTTTGTTCTTCAAATATGCCCTTATTCTGAGAGGGAACATCCTGTTCCTTGTCATCTTCACTTCAACAATACATCTTTTGCTGGGTGGTATATCCATGATGGTGCATACATCATTTTTAAAGAAAACATTGTACCCCTTATGGAAAAGTTGTCCAATACTCAAGAGGTTACATCTCATCCCAGGGACATAGTATACATCTGCTATGGTTTTCTTTTCACCCTCTTTTGTAAATATTTTGACTTCTCCTTTTCCCATAATAGAAATTTTCCTATCAGTCCCAAGTGTGACTTGTGACTTCACACCTTGATCTAAAGCAAAAAACAGGGTTATGTTTCCTGTCATACGGTTGTTGCAACCTGAGTCTAGAAACCATATATCTTCACTGTTTGTTTTAGCCATGTTACAAGCTAATAAAACATTATTTTGGCTAATATTTTCTCTAGTGATATTTACACTCGAACTATTACTCATATCATGCTGCTTCTTCCTACATTCATTGGCATAATGCCCATATTTTTTACAATAATAACATTGGACATTGGATTCTTCATACCTCTGTCCTTGAGCATGATGTTGTCCTCTTTGTTGGCTGCTGCCTTGGCCTTGGTTCTGATTTGGATTGCTGCCTCTTCCTTGAGAATTTGCTGGACTGTTCCTTCCACCTCTGTTCTAGCTTCTGCCTCTTCCTCTTTTGTTTCCTCTGCCTTGACCTCTTCCTCTTCCAAAGGACATCTGGGTCTTGAAGGCTTGTTCTAGTGATGAGTTTTCATTTCTACTCAACCTCTGCTCATGTGTTATTAGTGATGCATGAAGTTCATCAACTGAAAAGTTTGAGAGATCCTTTATCTCTTCTATGGTGGTGACAATCACATCAAACTTTGAGGGTAGGACCCTCAAAAATTTCTCCACAATCCTCCTTTCTTCAAGAAATTCTCCATGAGTCCTCATTTGTGTGACCAAACGAATCACATGAGTGAAGAATGAGTCAATGTTATCTGACTCCTTCATGCTCAGATTCTCAAAATCTCTCCCCAGCAACTGTAGTTTTGTTGTCTTCACTTTCTCCATGCCTTGATAGGCTGTCTTGAGAGTTTGCCATGCTTCTTTGGATGTCTTAGCTGCTGCTATCCTTGGAAACACACTCTGGTCCACTGTTTTATACAAAAATACAAGGGCTTTTGAATCCTTCTTCCTATTGCTCTTTAGTAGATCTTTCTTTGCCTGAGTTAATCTGTTAAACTCATTTTCATCTGCTGGTTCTTCAAAACCATCTTGAACTAATTCCCATAAATCTTGACAGGCAAACAGGGCTCTCATGGTTATTGCCCAATAGTCATAGTTTTTCCCATTGAACTGTGGAAATTGAGGATTAAACATACCCATGTTGGTGCTGGTGCTGGCCATTCTAGCACTCTTTAACTATGCTATAAATTGCTTGAATGTGTATTAAAATAACTGATTGTTTCTTTAGCAGCAACACAAAAAAATCTTTGAGGAATACCTGGATCTTTTTAACTGAGTCTTCACTTTGCTAGAGAAGATTCACTGCTGTAACAAAAATTCCTCCCTTCAGCTTCTTTGATACTTTCAAAGAGCCTGAACCAGCTCTGATACCACTGTTGGGGATTTTTCTGTTAAAATCCCAAAAACAAATATCAACTGTACACAGAGACAATGCTCTGTTTTGCCACATGATCTTTAACATAGCGGAAACAAATAAAATTTCTGAGCAGGGGACAAAACACACACACACCAAGGATTTCTATTAAGAAAAACTTTTTTTACAGATTATAATCTTCCTCTCTCGGAGAGGGATTCACCATTAACATGTCACTACTGTGTGAAAGTTACACATAGATATTTTTCACACTGCTGTGTGTGCTTCCTTTTGCATATTCAGAACTCTCTATACGCACTACAATGTGTCCCTTTTTTTTATTACATATATAACAACAAAAAAGAATTACATATATATATCTGAGAACCAAAAACTTACATCCGTTTTCAGTTGCCATGCTGCCGTAAAAATGAAAAACAATAAAATTTAAGTGGGGTTACAAACTTTTACCTGTGCCCATACTCCCGCTGATAGAAATTAAAAACTTCATCAAAAACTTACCAAGCCACAGTAAATTACATTTACTGTGTTACTGACAAAACTGGTGGTAAAATGAAACTTTTACTTCACGTTGAATTCATTTTGCAGGATTGTACTTCAACCAGTATTCAATTTTGGCTTTGGGAGCCCATCGGGTCCAGACTTCATCGCATAGCACTCACATATGAAAAATTGTGCACCCTTGGTTTCCCCGATTGCGATATGCCGATCGCAATATATTATAACGTATGCATGAAAAACATTAAAACACAAGAATTAGGGCCACTGCGGAACTAAAATGATATGAAACAAATGTTATACACCCGTCGGGTCCGGCTCATCGGATCGCCACTTTATATATGCAAAGACTCCGCCATATTGATAATGCCGATAACGATACGCCGATAGCGATATCGACGATCGCCCATCGCAACATATGAATGCCTCCTTGTCAGTTCTCCACTGCCACTTCGCCGATGCGATATCGGCGATCGCTCATCGCTGGAGTCTTGTGTCGCTGCCACTCCCCACCTGCGCGGATGGGATCTGCCGACACGAATTGAACTGTGATGCCATCGCTGTACCTGCACGGCAGTTGGAATTATCATTCCAACATTACTCTCATTCAGAAGCGGAATCCGGCATTGAAGGGCAACAAATTTCGGTGGAGCAGGGCAAAACCAAGAGGTTGATGATTTATTGAGTAGGATTGGGGCTTTGTTCGTCTTGCAGCTCCGAGGAAACATGCTTACAGGATTGGTGCCTAACCTGTTAGCAGCGTACAGGCAGACATATATGTTATGGGTAAATATTGGCATAGATATAAAATTGTAGACAATGGTTAACTTAACTCATTTCAAAGAAAGAAAGACAAACTGTAACAAGTAAGTAAGAAACTCGTAAGTGCTTGCAATGTTTTTTAGTCCATTGTTGAAGGCCTTTGTTCGGGGAACATTGCAAGAGGGCGTGAAAGAGCCACCACCATTGTAATTGCAATTTTTAGGAGTCATCTACTGAGATGGAGGAATAGTCAAAAGTGGTCGGAATCAGGGTAAAAAAATTTCAAAAGTTTTTCTGGAGACAGTATCTGAATCGTGTTTTTAATAGTGGAAATGGATTCAACACCATCAAAAACGTCTAGGACACCTAAAATTTTGAATTTTAACAACTATAACTTGGATTTACAAAAATCCTTGCCAAATTTTTCCAAATATAACTAGAATTTCCATAACTTTCCTGGCAATTTCTCTACATAATTACACTGCCAATTTTTATAATATGCCATTTTAATTTTAATATCAACACATGATCATAACTTTTATATATAATATTTTAGAGTTATTTCTTTCCACCTATTTATTAAGATGATACATTTTTTAAGTTTCGAGTTGTTTTTAAATTATTGATCGAAGTTTAATTTTTATGAAGATTATTTATTTTTAAATTAAAAGAGATATTAAGATAGAAATAAAATATGTCATTGATATAAATTAACTACGAAATTAGAAAGTTAAAAAAGAGTTTGAAATTCTTGAGATGAAATTATTTTTATAATTGAAAATTTTGAAAAAAGATGTGTCATTTAGCCAATTGGATTTAGATTTGATTTATTTTTATATGTGATGATTTTTTTTTTTTTTTTTTTTTTTTCTATTTATATAGATATGTTGTTAATATATTTATTTGTGTAAACGAGAATTTTTTTTATTTTTTAAATCATATTTTAAATATATATAAATAAATTTAAAGGTTTGAATCTTTTTAGACATTTGGGTGGTATGGATCAGCAATTTTAATAAATATTTGTTAAGTTGTAGACAAAGTTGATAAAAAAAATTACACTAAAGAATGATAGATCAAAATGTAGAATAGTGAAACTACTTAAAATGTGTTCATATTAATTAATTTATTTTTAAATTGTTTTACATAAAAAATACATAGTTGTATCTTAGTCAATAGGTGAATTGCACATTTTCTTTTATTAAGAATAATTCAATTTTCCTCTTTTCAATTTCTTCGTCTTTTTGTGATTAAAATATTTTATAACGTGCAACATTAAAATATTTTTTCTTAATTTCTCTCTCAATATATGCATATATCAAACCTATTAATTAATATGATCAAATTTTTATTTAAGCCTTATATAGGAATATTTTCCTTATTCAAAATTGAAAATATATTTATTGTTGTTTTTTCATTAATTTATTTCTTTTTAAAATTGATATAAAATTATACTATTTAATATAGAGATCTAAATATTGTGTTTAAGAGTTAGAGTGAATTATTTTTATTGTATTTAGAGGCCCATTCTACAATTAGGTTTGAGGGTGATGTGTGATCCTCCCTTTATTTAACCTCAAGTTGCTACCCCTAATGTGTCTCTTTTAAAATAGAACTATATAAATAGAAGATAATATTAGCTATAACAAAAAGCCAAAATGACATATTTGATTGAATTTAGTTAAAATATTTATAAAATATCAATAATACCACTCGTCACTTTCAACTTTAGAAAGATAAATTAATTATGAAAGGAAGAAAAAAAAACTTATGTTTTCATTTTTGAATGTGAGGAAGAAACTTCAATGTCATTTTTTTTGTAAGGTCGAGATAAACTTTCTATTAATGTACAAAAAAACAATATTTACATGGCTAGGAGTGAGTTATGAGGGTGTGTGAAGATATGATCTAATTTTCTTTCCTTTCTTTTGGCTACTTTCACCCATCCATTCAACGAGGGAGTAAGCAAGGCTAGTGGAAGATTGTCCTGACAAGTTGTTGATGCAGCCCTAAAAGATTCTAAGCAAGTTGATTCATGGGCTCACTTTACAACTCCCAAAGAAGGAGTACTACTATCTATTTCTTTTCGATCTCTTGAAATTTGGTTCTCTGTACACTACTCGCAAGGCTTTTGAGTATTTGAAGTCTAAGCCTCGTTTGAGGACAGCAAGTCATCATTCAAGTTAATGTCCTCCTTGTCTAAAGAATAGGAGACCTCTTCATCTAGGGGGGGAAGGTTTGTGATTACTGCAACAAAGGGGTCAAAGTATGGGAAGCAAGGGTTCATGAAAAACCCCACTTTTCCCCAAGACCATGGTCCCTTAGAGAGAGCACTCTGATAATCTTCCTGATTGGCAAATAGAACTGTGAAGACTCCCTTAGAAAAGAAGAGAGGTTTGTAGTTTTTGGTCCATTTAGAGTGCATTCATTGATAAAGATGCATTTTGTGAAAGATTAGGACTTTCTCTATGAGTAGGTTGTGTTCATATCTTCCTAATCTGGATGGGAAAACTCAATAGAGGGAATATTGTCAAATGTATCGACTATAAAAGGACTAGGAACAACTTGGGAAGGGCCCACTTTGCCTTAAGGATGACGACGAGTCGAAGGAGGAACAACACCATGTGGAGCCTAATTACAAACTACGTCTTCATATGAGAAAGATTGGGAGGAGGAAGGCTTCTCCGAGGCACCCCGTCACAAGTGAAGAGTCAAGAGCACAATTGTGTGCTTACAAATATTATAATGAGATATGGGAAGAGGATCATCTCTTTCTTACCTTTAAAAGGGAGGTGTTGAATCCCACGAGGAATCCATAATTTGAGCTCCAACGAGAGTTTGAGGTCCCTTATTAGATCCATAGATCTCACCCAAAAAGGTAGAGTGTACATAAAAAATTTTGTGTGAGATCTAGAAGGGACCCTCGTAGATTTCCTCTCTAAGATTGTGGCTAGACTCAGAGATCTTCAGCCTACATGTTAGGTGTCCTAAAGTTAATCTTGAAAAGTGACATGAGGAATGGCACAGTTGGAGGGCTATACTTGTTTTCCTATAAGAACATCCCTTAGATCTTCTCTATTACTATCTATTTCAGAAATCCCATAGGCTTCCCCTTAGAACCCCTTGAACCATGAAGAGTCATTATCATATGTAAGCCGGTGAAGGAAATGACAGAGGAAAGCGTGTGGAAGGAAGAACGTCTAAAGGAGGGGCTCTGTGACACTAGAGGCAACCACACTTGTGAGGAAAACAGGGTTTGGGAGGTTCATATGTAAGAAGAGGATCCTCACCTCTATAAGGGAAGGGTACTCACTGCTAGAAAATGGAGGCTGCAAGGGTTTTGGGCCTGAAAGAAAGTGTAGTTAATTACACTACTGAGGGATTCATTTTAAATACTTCAATGTAATATATATATATATATATATATAATATATATATATGTATTTTTTTTAAATTAGAACTTCTTATATTACATTTGAAGAAATATAGTTATATTGTAAACACAAATATTAATAATAATAAAAAAAATTGATCTAGATAATAGATCAAATATTGATATGTATTTGAAAATATATTAATAACAAAAAAACATTTTTATATTAACAATATGATTCTTGAATAAATATTTTAATGACTATGTTAAATAAAATATTTTGATGTCAATTATGTATATTACATATGATTTGAAAAACAAATTATTTAGTTTTATGTGGCTTTAAAGGAAAAATTATGTGTTTCTTTCACATGTACATTGTATATTGCATATGAGGATATGAAGAACACACTTACACTGAATATCTCATATGAAGAATATACTTATATTGTCAATATTGTGAAAATTGGTGGAATTCAACCTTGTTGGGGAGGATTCAATTCCTTCCTACCAATCATCCTAAATAATCTCAATTGACAAAAAGAATAAAGAAACTGGAAGAAAAAAAAATCTTATGGTCAAAACTTTTCAAGTATTTTCGCTATCATACATTTAGGTACTTGTTTACTTAGTTTTTTTTTTTAAATCTAACAAAGATTTGTTATATTTTGAAATTTAACATGTATAGTGTACACAATCCAAGTGTCCAAGGGTATTGTGTTGAATCCATTTATACATTCAAAAATGCACTCTCTCTCTCTCTCCATATGTGTGTGTGTGTGTTAAGGTTTACAGCTTAAGAGATTTGACCCATATAAGTCCATAGTTCATTCAAACTAAGATCATTAACAATAATATCCTAGGATAATGAGGTGCTTAGTGGATAACTATGAATTAGGTAAGAAAGATCAAATCACTGATATTAATGATATCTATCCATATTAACAATATAGATCCATGATATCATGCATTTTTTTAGAATTGATATGTTGCATTTAAATTGATATATATAACTAAAAATTTCAACAAATAATTTTTTAAGGATTTAATATTTTTCCTATATATAGTGTTGTAGGTGATGATTGTAGTTTGAAATTTCATACATATAAAATGTACACCAACAATCAATTTAAAACATGTAATTTATTATTAAAATTCGTATTTTTTTTGAACCAAAATCATCAATTTAACCATATATATGGTAAGTGAATTTTTTATCAATTTAATCCAAAATAAAAATCTATTTGATATAGACTATAAATAATTTTTTTAAATTACGTCGTAAGGCGTTTCCATCCGAAATCAACTCTCCTCTCTGCCTACTTGTCATCTTGTAAGCCACAGGATTATGTGTTAGACGATTGCAACAATTTCAGCCGTTGATTGAAAGGGGTTGCCCAAAGGGTTTTGGTTTGGCGTTTCATTTGGCACCCGGTCGAATAATTTCATCAGGGCACTATGTGTTAAAAGGTTATTCTTCAATTTACGGCGGCGACGACAGTAGCCCCCTTCTAGAGGACAGCGGGAATGACCTACTTTGCTTATGGCAACGTATGCGCTTCCATGCTCAGAGGTTGCCTGAAGGAGCCCTACAAATCTGATGCCATCTCGCGCGAGAAGGTTCATTATACTGTCACGAAGCGGGTCGAGGGAAAACCAGAAAAACCAGGTACCCACCATTTCTTTCGACGTACTTTGGCTTGAACTATTTTCATCAAAGCCCCATTGGATTATATAGATCAGATGCAATCCCCTTTCTTTTTAAACAAAGCCCCATTTGGAGGTTTTACCGGGTCACGGATCCCAACGACTACGATGCTGTGAATCCGAGACTAGGCACTCTGCGTCATGTCGTGATTCAAACAGAGCCTCTCTGGATCATCTTCGAGAGAGACATGGTGATCACACTGAAGGAGGAGCTGATCATGAACAGTTTCAAGACAATTGACGGAAGAGGCGTCAATGTCCACATTGCAAACGGGCCCTGCATCACTGTTCAGTATGTGACTAACATCATTATACATGGCATTAACGTTCATGATTGTAAGCCTGCAGGAAATGCTATGGTAAGGGACTCTCCAACGCATTATGGGTGGAGAACCATCTGCGATGGAGATGGAATCTCCATCTTTGGAGGAAGCCACATTTGGGTGGACCATGTCTCCTTGTCCAACTGTGCTGACGGTCTCATTGACGCCTTCATGGGATCCACTGCTATTACCATTTCAAACAGCCATTTCACTCACCACAATGAGGTAGTTACATTAAGGAGTTTGAATAGGACTCTAAAGTAGACTGTAGTAAAACCCTGAGAAAAGAAAATGTAGCTAGCTTATATGTGCAAAATTTTCACTTCATTCCAACTCTTATTGCAATCTCTTGGAACAATTATGACAGTTGCTCTGTTTTTGTGTGAACATTGCAGATGATGTTGTTGGGTCACCATGATAGCTATACTCCCGATGTTAACATGCAGGTCACGATTGCATTTAATCATTTTGGGGAAGGTCTTGTGTAGTGAATGCCCAGGTAAATAAATCCCCCTTTCCCTCCATTCCAGGGGTTGTGATTTTCTCATCAAGAAATGAATATCAATGAATGGATGAATGAATGCAGGTGTAGGCATGGATACTTCCATGTGGTAAACAATGACTACACTCACTGGGAAATGTACGCAATTGGGGGCAGTGCAAACCCCACAATCAACAGTCAAGGCAATAGATTCTCGGCACCTGCAAACCCCTTTGCCAAAGAGGTGCTTATTGCTAAAACACATTTACTTACTCTTGTTACAATTTCATAAGATTTTATATTTTGGATTTATTCCATACCTCAAAATTCATGACAAAATCAAATGTGACTGCCTTCTTCATGAATGTTGTCCATGAATTCCCATGAAGACCATCTTCACGAGTCTTAGCATTTTCCATAATGAAGTAGGAGGTCTTATTTAACCAAAGATACTCATGGCTCCTTACAGTATTGCTCCATTCGAGAAGGTTTCTCTTCGATGAAAGTAGAGATAAAACAAGACATGGTTTCAGTCTGAAATATTTACTCTCCAAAGCACTGCTAAGTTCTAACACCCAATGAATCTTCAATTTTTTATTTTACGTTGGCGCAGCTTAGGCTTGAAACATTACTCTATAGTAATTAGGCACCCATGTTCTCGCCCATCTTTACTGATTTCATATCTTCTGCAATTCGGGTAGTGTCGGTTCTTTTTCATTCTGACTTCAGCCTTTTTATTTTCATATTTTGCTGTAGAGACCTTGCAGGGTTTGTTAAGTTGGGACAATTTTATGCGCCTTGTTGTTCAATGGAAGACCATGAGATCCCAATCTTCTTCCCTCTTTTGCTCCTTTGAAGATCCATTGAGCCAAGAAAGAGGAAAACATGAATATTGTTCATTAGCCTGCACAGGCATAGCCTCAACGATGCCCGAATGATACCAGCATAGACTTACGAAGTTTTAAAAGTTGGTCGAGTTTTTGTGGTTAAATATTTTGTTTAGCTTCAGGTTATTGGGTCAAATATCCTCAATGCCTTTGGAATTAAGTCTTGTTAATTTGGCCGATAGGTAAATCTTTTCCTTTTCCATGGATGTAACCCTAGATTGTCATGCTAAATAAGGTTTGAGAAACTTAGCTTTTGAGTTTGAAAGGGTCGCAAACTTCTAATTCTATGCTGGTTAGGCAGCTATGTTGTTAGGTACTTATTTTGTTGTGCAGTGGATTAAGAGGTTCACACTGGCGCATTGTGATTGTTGGCTATGAATTCCCATGAAGAGTGTTTTCACAAATCTAGGCATTTTACACTTGTTGAACTGATGGCCTTCTTCAAGAGATATTGGCTCCTGCAAGTGTTGCTCCTTTACAAAGTATTTATTATTGATGCTCCTTTACAAAGTATTTATTATTGATGCAAAGGTAAAGGAAAAGAGGAAAAGAGAAAACATGGTTTCAGTCCATGATATTTACCATCCACAGCACTCCTTAAATCAAAACCTTACAGCTTTTGATTTTATTGTTTTTTAGGCTTTCAGAGTTGGTAAAACACATTTAGGGTTTAAACATAACTCTGGGCACCCATGTTATCCCCCTGGTTTCAGAGGTCTTCAATATGTCATTATCTGAGAGTCTTTCTGATAGGCAGTGAAACGAAAGGATAAAAACTGTGCCACAACAGGCAGCATCTGTCTATGGGAGATATCCTCCACTGTCAGCGGGATTTGTCGTAGTCTATAGAAATGATCTTAATTCTTGCATTTTTGTTTACATCAGCATACTGCATCTTACACTTTACGTTAAATCTTTCAGGACTGGCTCTTTCAAATGCTCTGTCCAGCACAAGTGCCACCACAACACGAATCAACTATGGACAAGTTGCAGACGACTTGCCACCATCGGAACCTAGTAGTGGGTCTTTTGCAGACCGGCAATATCGGCAGAATAAAACTCTACACTGTAAATGCGACAGTCCTGAAAGCATTTGCAAACACTGGTATAGAATTGATTGTTGGAGTGGCAAATGATATCATTGGCAACTTGACAGATTCAAACTCAGCCACTGAATGGGCCAATGAAAACATTCAAAATTACTTACCAGCCACAAAGATCATAGGTATAGCAGTAGGGAACGAGGTTTACACAGGAACTGACACACAGTTAATGGCAAACCTAGTTCCTGCAATGCAAAACATTCATTCGGCCCTAGTCAGCATTGGTGCGGACACGGATATTATAATTAGCACTCCCCATTCTCTTGGTGTACTTGTGACTTCATATCCACCATCTGCTGGTTCATTTCAACCAGGACTGGAGAGCCTAATGGAACAGCTTTTGGCTCTCCTGTCTCAGATTGGTTCTCCTTTCTTCATAAATTCCTATCCATACTTTCCATACGAAGCCCAGCCAAGCCAGATACCCCTGGATTATGTACTACTCGAACCAAATGCAAGTGTTGTCATTGACCAGAACAATAATGTTGTCTATAAGAACATGTTATATGCACAGGTTGATGCAGTTTATTCTGCACTATCTGCAATAGGATATCCTAATATAGAAGTCATAGTCACTGAAACTGGATGGCCTTCAAACGGTGATGTCGATGAAGCAGGTGCAACTCTTCAGAATGCACAGACTTATAATTGGAATTTTCTTCAGCTGTTGGCTCAGAACAAGGGGACTCCTTTGAGGCCCAATGTTGTTTTGCAGGCTTACCTATTTGCACTATTCAATGAAGACATGAAGCCTCGCCCAACCTCCGAGAGGAATTATGGGCTATTTGAGCCAAATGGAATTGAAGTTTACAATGTGGGATTAACTGGATCACTGTCTATTGGTAATAAAAAAGCTGTGTCAGTTGGTTCTCCCACTGGTTCTGCTGATACTCCATACTACAATACTTCTTCTGCCAAGGTATGCTGATCTATTTCATTTCAATTCTCATTATGTTTTCTTTTCTATATTTTTCTATATACACTTCGAAGTGAATAAATATTTTATTTAATTTTTTTAAAAACTTGTATGTTTGGGTAGTTTTCCTCCAGTTTTCTTTCCCTCTGTTGCATCTGTGTACATTATTTCAGCATTAGCTTAAAGAACAAAATTGCGAAAACACTTCTAACTTTGACCATGTCATTCTCAGGAAACTTGTACTGATATCTCCTTCTACAATCATCTCCAGGTTTTGGCCCCCTCTTCTTTCTTGGTTCTTCTACTGTTTCTTCCATGATTGAAATTTGAAACCATGGAAGTCCTGTAGAAAGTTGCATGTTCCTTTCATTTCATTGAACATCAGCTAAAACGACAAAACTCAGAGGAAATCTTGGCATTTTCCGTAATGAAGCAGGAGGTCTTATTTAACAAAAGATACTCATGGCTCCTTACAGTATTGCTCCATTCGAGAAGGTTTCTATTCGATGAAAGTAGAGATAAAACAAGACATGGTTTAGGTCCAAAATATTTACTCTCCAAAGCACTGCTAAGTTCTAAGTCTAACACCCAATGAATCTTCAATTTTTTATTTTACGTTGGCGCAACTTAGGCTTGAAACATTACTCTATAGTAATTAGGCACCCATGTTCTCGCCCATCTTTACTGATTTCATATCTTCTGCAATTCGGGTAGTGTCGGTTCTTTTTCATTCTGACTTCAGCCTTTTTATTTGCATATTTTGCTGTAGAGACCTTGCAGGGTTTGTTAAGTTGGGACAATTTTATGCGCCTTGTTGTTCAATGGAAGACCATGAGATGCCAATCTTCTTCCCTCTTTTGCTCCTTTGAAGATCCATTGAGCCAAGAAAGAGGAAAACATGAATACTGTTCATTAGCCTGCACAGGCATAGCCTCAACGATGCCCGCACAATACCAGCATAGACTTATGAAGTTTTAAAAGTTGGTCGAGTTTTTGTGGTTAAATATTTTGTTTAGCTTCAGGTTATTGGGTCAAATATCCTCAATGCCTTTGGAATTAAGTCTTGTTAATTTGGCTGATAGGTAAATCTTTTCCTTTTCCATGGATGTAACTCTAGATTGTCATGCTAAATAAGGTTTGAGAAACTTAGCTTTTGAGTTTGAAAGGGTCGCAAACTTCTAAGTCTATGCTGGTTAGGAAACTATGTTGTTAGGTACTTATTTTGTTGTGCAGTGGATTAAGAGGTTCACACTGGTGCATTGTGATTGTTGGCTATGAATTCCCATGAAGAGTGTTTTCACAAATCTAGGCATTTTACACTTGTTGAACTGATGGCCTTCTTCAAGAGATACTAGCTCCTGCAAGTGTTGCTCCTTTACAAAGTATTTATTATTGATGCTCCTTTACAAAGTATTTATTATTGATGCAAAGGTAGAGGAAAAGAGGAAAAGAGAAAACATGGTTTCAGTCCATGATATTTACCATCCACAGCACTCCTTAAATCAAAACCTTACAGCTTTTGTTTTTATTGTTTTTTAGGCTTTCAGAGTTGGTAAAACACGTTTAGGGTTTAAACATAACTCTGGGCACCCATGTTATCCCCCTGGTTTCAAAGGTCTTCAATATGTCATTATCTGAGAGTCTTTCTGATAGGCAGTGAAACGAAAGGATAAAAATTGTGCCACAACAGGCAGCATCTGTCTATGGGAGATATCCTCCACTGTTAGCGGGATTTGTCGTAGCCTATAGAAATTATCTTAATTCTTGCATTCTGTTTACATCAGCATACTGCGTCTTACACTTTACGTTAAATCTTTCAGGACTGGCTCTTTCAAATGCTCTGTCCAGCACAAGTGCCACCATAACACGAATCAACTTTGGACAAGTTGCAGATGACTTGCCACCACCGGAACCTAGTAGTGGGTCTTTTGCAGACCGGCAATATCGGCAGAATAAAACTCTACACTGTAAATGCGACAGTCCTGAAGGCATTTGCAAACACTGGTATAGAATTGATTGTTGGAGTGGCAAATGATATCATTGGCAACTTGACAGATTCAAATTCAGCCACTGAATGGGTCAATGAAAACATTCAAACTTACTTACCAGCCACAAAGATCATAGGTATAGCAGTAGGGAACGAGGTTTACATAGGAACTGACACACAGTTAATGGAAAACCTATTTCCTGCAATGCAAAACATTCATTCGGCCCTAGTCAGCATTGGTGCGGACACAGATATTATAATTAGCACTCCCCATTCTCTTGGTGTACTTGTGACTTCATATCCACCATCTGCTGGTTCATTTCAACCAGGACTGGAGAGCCTAATGGAACAACTTTTGGCTCTCCTATCTCAGATTGGTTCTCCTTTCTTCATAAATGCTTATCCATACTTTCCATACGAAGCCCAGCCAAGCCATATACCCCTGGATTATGTACTACTCGAACCAAATGCAAGTGCTGTCGTTGACCAGAACAATAATGTTGTCTATAAGAACATGTTATATGCACAGGTTGATGCAGTTTATTCTGCACTATCTGCACTAGGATATCCTAATATAGAAGTCATAGTCACTGAAACTGGATGGCCTTCAAACGGTGATGCCGATGAAGCAGGTGCAACTCTTCAGAATGCACAGACTTATAATTGGAATTTGCTTCAGCTGCTGGCTCAGAACAAGGGGACTCCTTTGAGGCCCAATGTTGTTTTGCAAGCTTACCTATTTGCATTATTCAATGAAGACATGAAGCCTGGCCCAACCTCCGAGAGGAATTATGGGCTATTTGAGCCAAATGGAATTGAAGTTTACAATGTGGGATTAACTGGATCACTGTCTATTGGTAATAAAAAAGCTGTGTCAGTTGGTTCTCCCACTGCTTCTGTTGATAGTCCATACTACAATACTTCTTCTGCCAAGGTATGCTGATCTATTTCATTTCAATTCTCATTCTGTTTTCTTTTCTATATTTTTCTATATACACTTCGAAGTGAATAAATATTTTATTTAATTTTTTAAAAAACTTGTATGTTTGGGTAGTTTTCCTCCAGTTTTCTTTCCCTCTGTTGCATCCGTGTACATTATTTCAGCATTAGCTTAAAGAAAAAAATTGTGAAAACACTTCTAACTTTGACCATGTCATTCTCAGGAAACTTGTACTGATATCTCCTTCTACAATCATCTCCAGGTTTTGGCCCTCTCTTCTTTCTTGCTTCTTCTACTGTTTCTTCCATGATTGAAATTTGAAACCATGGAAGTCCTGTAGAAAGTTTCATGTTCCTTTCATTTCATTCAACATCAGCTAAAACGATGAAACTCAGAGGAAATATTGTGGTGGATAACTAAATATATTCACTACAGACAGTGAACGAGCAAGCATCTGCCTTTACATCACATGCTGATAACTTGAGCATCCTCATTTATTAACGAGGAGCTATTGTCAGATACATATCAGTGAGTCCCATAATTGCAACAATGCAGACATCAGCATGGCCCTGGCTTTACATTACGGATTTTATTTTACTTTTTTATATATCGAGTTAAAACTAGAGTCATGGGATGGTATTTTTTTAGTTAATTCTCTGAAGCCCTTGAAATTTGTGCAGCGATGCTATCATATTGATTCTTGCAGAAATGATCATGTTGCTGGGGGGTGAATCATAGCTGTAAATCGATAATGGGAACCTGGAACCTGTTAGGGTCCTCATCGGTTTTCTCCACTGATCTCACGTACTGGGGTGGAACCGTTTGGATTCCACTGTCTGCCAACTTCTGCACTCGCTTAAACGCCCAATTTTCCAAAGCCATCTCTCTCAGCACACAAGTTTATGTTGAATGTGCAATTCAGAGCCTCTCTCTGAACAGATACGGAGAGTGGATAAGCGTTGAGCGGAGGGTATCTTGCTCAGCTATGTGTTGCCGTGCTATGGGAGAAAAATGACGGTCTCTCCGTGGGTACTGTGAAGTTTCACACCAAGGTTATGAAACAGATTGAGGACCTACAACTAACAGAATTTTATTTTCAATATTCAACGAAATCAAACCCCAAAAGGCGCTGCCAAGTCCAAGAGGTTGCTATTCTACCAAAATGGCCTGGGCTTTGCATTGGGTTTTACTCCTTTGAAACTGATACAGTTTGGTGGGGCAGATCATGGCAAAAATGCAGCCCCGGTGGATTCTGCTTAACACTCACTTGATCTCATCAATGGACAAATGCCGTGGTATCTACCCATGCTTGAAGTGTTCGTTCTTTGGTGGTTATTGCCCATTCTGCCAATCATTTTGGACAATCTCTTGTCACCTACTTTGCTCTAGATGTTAGTGCTCCTGCTCCTTTGAGGCCCAATGTTGTTTTGCAGGCTTACCTATTTGCATTATTCAATGAAGACATGAAGCCTGGCCCAACCTCCGAGAGGAATTATGGGCTATTTGAGCCAAATGGAATTGAACTTTACAATGTGGGATTAACTGGATCACTGTCTATTGGTAATAAAAAAGTCGTGTCAGTAGGTTCTCCCACTGGTTCTGTTGATACTCCATACTACAATACTTCTTCTGCCAAGGTATGCTGATCTGTTTCATTTCAATTCTCATTCTGTTTTCTTTTCTATATTTTTCTATATACACTTCGAAGTGAATAAATATTTTATTTAATTTTTTTAAAAACTTGTATGTTTGGGTAGTTTTCCTCCAGTTTTCTTTCCCTCTCTTGCATTTGTGTACATTATTTCAGCATTAGATTAAAGAACAAAATTGTGAAAACACTTCTAACTTTGACCATGTCATTCTCAGGAAACTTGTACTGATATCTCCTTCTACAATCATCTCCAGGTTTTGGCCCTCTCTTCTTTCTTGCTTCTTCTACTGTTTCTTCCATGATTGAAATTTGAAACCATGGAAGTCCTATAGAAAGTTGCATGTTCCTTTCATTTCATTCAACATCAGCTAAAACGACGAAACTCGGAGGAAATCTTGTGGTGGATAACTAAATATATTCACTGCAGACAGTGAACGAGCAAGCATCTGCCTTTACATCACATGCTGATAACTTGAGCATCCTCATTTATTAACGAGGAGCTGTTGTCAGATACATATCAGTGAGTCCCATAATTGCAACAATGCAGACATCAGCATGGCCCTGGCTTTACATTACGGATTTTATTTTACTTTTTTATATATCGAGTTAAAACTAAAGTCATGGGCTAGTATTTTTTTAGTTAATTTTCTTAAGCCCTTGAAATTTGTGCAGCGATGCTGTCATATTGATTCTTGCAGAAATGATCATGTTGCTGGGGGGTGAATCATAGCTGTAAATCGATAATGGGAACCTGGAACCTGTTAGGGTCCTCATGGGTTTTCTCCACTGATCTCACGTACTGGGGTGGAACCGTTTGGATTCCACTGTCTGCCAACGTCTGCACTCGCTTAAACGCCCAATTTTCCAAAGCCATCTCTCTCATCACACAAGTTTATGCTGAATGTGCAATTCAGAGCTTCTCTCTGAACAGATACGGAGAGCGGATAAGCATTGAGCGGAGGGTATCTTTCTCAGCTATGTGTTGCCGTGCTATGGGAGAAAAATGATGGTCTCTCGGTGGGTACTGTGAAGTTTCACACCAAGGTTATCAGACAGATTGGGGACCTGCAACTAACAGAATTTTATTTTCAATATTCAACGAAATCAAACCCCAAAAGGTGCTGCCCAGTCCAAAAGGTTGCTATTCTACCAAAATGGCCTGGGCTTTGCATTGGGTTTTACTCCTTTGAAACTGATACAGTTTGGTGGGGCAGATCCTGGCAAAAATGCAGCCCCGGTGGATTTTGCTTAACACTCACTTGATCTCATCAATGGACCAATGCCGTGGTATCTACCCATGCTTGAAGTGTTCGTTCTTTGGTGGTTATTGCCCATTCTGCCAATCATTTTGGACAATCTCTTGTCACCTACTTTGCTCTAGATGTTAGTGCTCCTGACCAGTTCGGTAATTTTAGTCTTCAAGTACTTGTATATGGCCGGCTATTGAGAACTTACATGTAACAGAAGTTTTACTGTTTGACCGCTGCTACATATTGTCATGAAAGTCAGGTCTGACAATCATCATATTAGTTTGATTATTATTGCTAGCAATTCACTGAACACCATTTTTTGAGTGCGTTGTTCATCCTAGCTACTGCCTCATTGATCACACACCTCGAGCTGCAGAGTTAGGGATTTATCCATTTGCCCATTTCAGTATTTAGATTGTAAAAATATGTTTGCATTATCTGGTGATCTACATATCTTCCCAATACAGTTCAAGATTTTAGGAATTTGTTTATATACTTCTGGCATCATGATAGATCACAGTTGCTGGTTGACCACTTCGTTTTAATGGGACCTTTTGTACTGCTGTTTGATGTGACTATTATTCCTCTAGTCTCTTAGTACTTTGATTTTACACCCTCATCCAAGATTTTTTTTTTTGGAAGTGCTTTAAGAAACAATTCCCAAAGGTTGCTGCCCTTTTTAGAGCAGACTTCCTTCTGCCAAGGTGCTACGGGCCAGGTTCGTGAGGTAGCTATTCTGCCAAAATTATGCAGGGCTTGCAGTTAGCTTCATCTCTTTGAAACTAATACTATTTGGGTGTTGCATATCTGGTTGAAAATATAATGCTGGTTGACAGCGTAACACTCCCTTGATCCCATCAGGTACCATTCACTGAGTTTTTGAGTGATCTTGATTTTTCACCATCATTTTGGAATGTGTTTTCTACAAGTGATTTGAGAAACATACCCCAAAAGGGGCTACCCAGTCCAAGAGGTTGTTATTCTACCAAAATGGCTTGGGCCTTGCATTGGGTTTTACTCCTTTGAAACCGATACAGTTTGGTGGGGCAGATCCAAGGCAAAAATGCAGCCCCGGTGGATTCTGCTTAACACTCACTTGATCTCATCAATGGACCAATGTCGTGGTTATCTACCCATGCTTGAAGTGTTATCTATCAAGCTCTAACTACGATGGTTAAAATGAATTCATAAAGGATGGTGCATGAGACTAGATGTTGGGAACCTGATATGTCCATCAATCTCAGACTGAGAAAGTCAAAATGAGTTCATAATGATGGATGGTGCATCAAAATTCTTTGACACCTACACAAGGGCATCTTGTGGAAGAGACCAGAATGTTTCCTATAAAATGAAAGCATTTGTATAGTTAAAAATGTAAAGATGAATCTAGATGCATCTGGCAACTACTGTTTAATTTAGTTGAAATTTCAATGAATAACAAGCCCTGATTCTACATTTTTATGGTTATTTTGTGTCTAATTATGAATTTCTAAACTTTATGGTGAGGAGAAACAACATAGATACCTTAGATTAAGAAGTGTTCAATGATGGAAGAGTTGTTTTCTAGAATAATTTCTTTTAAGTTGTATTTTGGTTGTCTATGCTGACGAAGTTTTGTTTTGTTCGGTGTAAAAGCTACACGAAGCAATTATGGGTGAGGATTCTACATTATTTGAAGAAGGCATAATTATTGAAGAATTCGGGAGACGATTTTATTCTTGGTGACAAGCTTTTGCGCTGTGCTATGGTTAAAGTGTCAGCAGGACCAGGTCCTGCAAATGCTGCAAAAGATTGTGAAAATGCTGCAGAACATTCTGCTAAATCAGCTGAAGAATGCAAGGAAACAACAAAGGATGCTAATGCATCAGATTCTTCTGATGTCTCAGAAGAGAGAGAGGCATAATGCTTTGCTACTCAAATTTTGTAGGTTTGTTTATTTTCAGGCTAAATTCATTATTCTTATTGTCTTGTGGGCCTCAAAGTTTACACAAAGTCTGTTTGAATTGTTGAGCCTTCCCTATTGTAAATGGCAAGTAGACAACATGGTTGAGGTATTTTATTTTCTCTAATGATAGCAGTTGGTTTGTGGGAACCTGATATTTCCATCAATCTCAGACTAAGAAAGTCAAAATGAGTTCATAATGATGGATGGTGCATCAAAATTCTTTGACACCTACACAAGGGCATCATGTGGAAGAGACCAGAATGTTTCCTATAAAATGAAAGCATTTGTATAGTTAAAAATGTAAAGATGAATCTAGATGCATCTGGCAACTACTGTTTAATTTAGTTGAAATTTCAATGAATAACAAGCCCTGATTCTACATTGTTATGGTTATTTTGTGTCTAATTATGATTTTCTAAACTTTATGGTGAGGAGCAACAACATAGATACCTTAGATTAAGAAGTGTTCAATGATGGAAGAGTTGTTTTCTAGAATAATTTCTTTTAAGCTGTATTTTGGTTGTCTATGCTGACGAAGATTTGTTTTGTTCGGTGTAAAAGCTACACGAAGCAATTATGCGTGAGGATTCTACATTATTTGAAGAAGGCATAATTATTGAAGAATTCGGGAGACGATTTTATTCTTGGTGACAAGCTTTTGCACTGTGCTATGGTTAAAGTGTCAGCAGGACCAGGTCCTGCAAAAGCTGCAAAAGATTGTGAAAATGTTGTAGAACATTCTGCTAAATCAGCTGAAGAATGCAAGGAAACAACAAAGGATGCTAATGCATCAGATTCTTCCGATGTCTCAGAAGAGAGAGAGGCATAATGCTTTGCTACTCAAATTTTGTAGGTTTGTTTATTTTCAAGCTAAATTCATTATTCTTATTGTCTTGTGGGCCTCAAAGTTTACACAAAGTCTGTTTGAATTGTTGAGCCTTCCCTATTGTAAATGGCAAGTAGACAACATGGTTGAGGTATTTTATTTTCTCTAATGATAGCAATTGGTTTGTGGCCACTGGCCATTTGTTGTATTAGATAAAAGCTCCTCTCCATAATTTAATATATGGTTGCAACTTGCATGTTACAATGTGTTAACAGTGAGATAGGTCTTTTATTGCCATTAGTTTTCCAAACCTTGATAAATTTTTTTACTTGAGCACCTTTGTTCTTGTCTTCATAATATAGTAGGGTAAAGTTTTCCCCCATGGGATTCTTAAATGGGGAAAACTTTATAATTTGAGGCCTTTTTAGGTCATATGAATCATAACTAGATTCAATTTCATCATAAGTGTGGTTTGCAGTTGGTTCTCTTATTTTTCATCCTATTATATTTGATGCTGCCAGTTTTGTGGTCCTATTTTAAATTAGTGATTATCCAAATGAATACGTTTGGGTGGAGTTTAAGATTGTGTTCCTTTGTTTACCTCTTAATTTTTGCATCTCTGGCTAAGAAGCAACTGCCATGAATGGCCTTCTTGCATTGACGATGCAGCGTGGGAGGGGTGAAACATGTCTCTTGTTATCCTTCCGTACCATTAAACCAAGACCCAATTAATCTGTTATTTTTTGATTTGTAATTTGAAACAATTTGTTAAGTATCCCATCTTTGTTTTCCTGGTAAAACGCTATTGTAGAACACCACAATAAAAATATATAGGAAATTTGATCAGCGTACTGTATGTAAACATTGAGAAGTGAGTGTTAATTTTTAAAATTTTGATATAAACATTGGTTTTCAAGAGAAATTGCAATTAACAATGTACAAATCAATGAATACATAATTACCAATTAAACTTCTAAGTCATGTTTTAAAGGTGCAATTAATTTGAGCTTTCATCTTGTCATTCAATTGATTGACACTGAATATTAAATATAAGATAAATATATAGGAGTAGCATGTCAGCGTTAGTTTTATAAAGAAGATTCTTTTTATTATTAAAAAAATATAGATAGTTCATTTCATTTTAAAGGGTTATAAATATGAGTTATAAATACAAGACTTGAAAGGTTGTAAATATTTGAAGTGTTGTAAATATGAGTTATTAATTGTTTTTACTCAAAACCTCATAAATAGCAATTTAGCAATTTCTTTTTAATTGAGTGGCTCAAATTCATGTTTCTTTAGGTTGAAGGTAAACCCACTAAAGGGGAAAAAATGTGATGCCAGTGATTAGAGGGATTGTCATCATGGGGTGATAAGAAATTTAATATTCCAAGAAAAGGAGGTAGTAATAGACTCTAAATAAATTAACAATGCAACAACATAAATGTTTGCAACAAATTTAGAGAGATCCACCTTGTTGAATAATGCACACACCACATGGATAATGGATTTCCGCACTTTATGCCTTACGGCGTTTTCTTTGCAACATCTGATGCAAATGCTAGTATACATAATTAGAAAGGCTTAAAAATATATTAATAACGAAAAAATATTTCTCTTTATAAATAAAATATCTCCCTCCCCATATTAAGCAAAAGATTTCATTATAAACTTGGATGCTCAGAGGCGGTGTATGCGTATGGACAAAGTCCTACAATACCTGCAATGCTGGCAGTAGAGATTATGGTGCCCTTCTTCCACGGGATCATGACCCCACGTTGGCCGCGTGCTTAATGCCCAGCATCACTCTTCTTACGTTTACCGCATTACTGGATCGAATTGCTCCATCTCATACTTCATCAATTTAATAGAGTTGGTTTTTTCCCACCTATTTAATTAATATAGTAAATTTTATAAGTTTAGATTTCTTTTTTAATTATCGATCAAAGTTTAGTCTTTATGAAGAGCTTATATTTTTCAAGTAAAATGGATACTAAGATAGAAATAATATAGGTTATTGTAGTTTAAGATGTTATATTAATGGTTTATATATATATATTAATTTATGAATTAATTTTTGATTATTTTATCTAAAGAGATTAATTTATTTTGGTAGAATCGTTTTTACAATATAAAATTTTGAAAAAAGATTTGTAATTTAAGAGATTTGATTTATTTTTGTATTCGATGGATATGTTGTTAAGATATCCATGTGTATGGGAGATTTTTCATTGTTTGATTTTTTTTAATATCTAAATAAATTTAAAGCATTCAAAATTTCTTTGGACACTTAGTTGTGTAGAACATATA
This sequence comes from Pinus taeda, assembly GCA_000404065.3. NCBI lineage: Eukaryota > Viridiplantae > Streptophyta > Pinopsida > Pinales > Pinaceae > Pinus > Pinus taeda. The sequence continues at coordinate 41,483 of APFE030817903.1, read as the reverse complement.
ATTGAAACTTACAATTTTAACCAATATTTGTTAGGTTGTAAACAAAATTGATCAAAACAATTAAACTAAAAAATATCAAAATGTAAAATAGTAAGACTACCTAAAATATATTAATATTTTTTATTTTTAAATTGTTTCACATAAAGGATACATAGTTGTATCTTAATCATTGGGTGAATTGCACATTTTTTTATTAAGAATAATTGGATTTGTTTCCTTGCAATTACTTTAAAATATTTTATAAGGGCCAACATTAAAATAATTTTTTTGTTACTTTCTCTTTCAATATGTGCATATATGGAAACCTCTAATTAATGTTCAAATTATTCATTTAATCCTTATATTGACATATTCTTCCTCATATTCAAAATTAAAATCATAATTGTTATTTTTTCTAAATTTTGATTAATTTGTCTATTTCTAAAATTAATATAAAATTATGTTATTTAATATGGAGATCCAAATACTTAACAATCATAGTGAATGATTGTTACTTCACTGAGAGACTTATTATACAATCTAGTTTGAGGGTGATGTGTGATTGGCCGTGTCTAATTGTTCGTTCTCAATGTCAAGTTGACAAGTGTCTCTTTTAACATAAAAATATCTAAATGGAAGATAATATAGCTATAATAAAAAAAAGTAGAAATATGAATATACATATTTGGTGTAATATAATTAGAATATTTATAAAATATCAATAAAAATTCTCTCTCTCTCTCTATATATACATATATGAAGTTGAATTTAATTAAAATATTTATATAGTCTGCCTGTGTAGCTCAAGTGGAGATGGCCACAGATCCTGGGTTCGAATCTTGTACTAGCATCTCCGTCGAGGGGTGAATAATGGACATGTAAAATCGAAAATAAAAATTATAAAATACCAATAATACGACTCACTAGTATCAATTTTAGAAACATAAACTAAAAAACAAAACAAAAAACCAACTTATATTTCCATTTTTAAATGTGAGAGAGATGTTAAAATAAAAATAATGTTAACCTTAATAAAATATTTTCAAGTTTAAAGGAAAAAAATAATTGCATCTAAAAAATTCAATTACTTTAAAAGCTATATCATTTAGTCAATATGTAGCATTTGCATATATTATTAATAATAACAATATTTGATATATGTAATAAATATACTATTTCACTAAGTAATATTGATATATTTAAAAATGCATTAATAACAAAAAACATTTAATATTAACAACATTATTCATGAATAAAATATGTAATGACCTTATTTTAAGTTAAGACATTTTTAATGTTTGAATGTATATTTATATATAATTTTTAAAAATAACCTGTATGTATTTTTTTTTTAACTCAATGTTTGTATATTTCATTAAGAGTTTCTAAGTAGATTATAATAAAATACACGGGTTGAATTTATTAATTATATATAAATCCAATAATGTACTTAAGTATCATCTAGAAAGATAATATTGGAAAAAAATAGTTTTTATTTTATTTTTTTAGGGCGAAGGATGTTAAAAAATATTAAAATATTTTCAATGTTAAAAGAAGAAATAATTGCAAGTAAACAAATTTCAAATACTTTAAGATGGTGTTTTTTTATTTAATGTTGCCCTTTAACAATGGTTGTAAAATAATAAATTTCATATAAGTAATAAAAAAAATATTTCAATATAAAGTTAAAATATTGACGTGAATTTAAAATCCTATTAATAATTAAAAAAACATTTTAATATTAACAATATGATTCATGACAAAATATTTTAAAGTGTTAAATAAAATACTTCAATGCCATTTTTTTTAAGGTTGTGAGAAACTTTCCCTTAATGTACAAAAAATAATATTTCCATAGCTATGAGGGAGTTATGAGGGTGGTTGAAGAGGTGTAGTCGACCCCTCAACTCAATTCATGAAGCAAGACAAACAAGAGTATCACCCATAGTGTGGCAGATTTTTAGATCTACTTTTCTTTCCTTTCCTTTTGGCCACTTTCATGAATCGTTTCGGCGAAGGAGTAACCATGGCTAGTGGAAGATTGTCCTGACAAGTTGTTGACGCGTCCTTATAAGTGTCTGAGGAAATTGATTCATGGGCTTGCTTCAGCACTCCCAACGAAGCAGTATTATTGTCTGTTTCCTTTTGATTTGTTGAAATCTGATTCTCCTTACTCTACTCGCAAGCCTTTTGAAGATTAAAAGTCTAAGCCTCGTTCGAGGAGAGCAACTCATCATTCAACTTCATTCCTCCTAGTTTGAAGAAGAGGAGACCTCTTCCTCTAGAGTGGGTGAGTTGCATGGCTTTCGAACCTTAGATTTAGCCTTTTGTTCTACTAGATTTTGAGTGTAATAATTCTGTAGATGTCATGTTTGATGGTAGAGATGACAACAAAAGAAAGAAGCATTCTCATAGTCTAGGAGCTCAATCTAGTGGAAATAACCTACTTTTAGGATGATTTTGTGAGGAAATAATTTGTTGATGTCGAGTTCTACATAGATGCTACTGTAATTATATCTCCAAATTGGCCTTGTTTACAATTTGTGGCAAGAAAGTGACCGAGGGTGTTTTCAATGCTCATAAACTGTTAGGGTCCAAACCTAACCCCTCTATTTATGTAATAAGCCCAAGGGGTTGAGTTAGAGTCATAGTTCGTTAAAAAGTCAACAAAACCTGCATTAATAATAATTGTAAGTGGTTGACTCACATTATAGAAAATGGACCATAATTAGTTGCAAATGGGTCATAGTTAATAACTAAAGTGGTTAGCCCGTGTTATGCAATGGACCACTAGTAGTTAGGGTTTTGGATGTCATTAAGCTATAAATAGTCTAAGTTAATAAGGAAAATATCATCGAATCTTATTTTAATTGAGCTCTCCTTTTTTGGAGGTTGCCCCCTCGAAGAGGCAAGTGGACATTGTAATTTGCTTTTGAATAATAAAATATATTGTAGTTTGTCTAATTTCATGTGATAATTTTGTTTTTTGGGATATATTTCTTCGTATTTTTGGCATTCTAGATTTCTCATAGATAAAGAGTATAACAAGTGGTACTAGAGTCCTTTCCAGGGAAAATTTGTACCTTCAATTTTTACAAAATTGTTTTTAGGCTAGAGACGTGTTCCAACATCTTTAAACCACGAGATTTATCGTTGAGCGCATAAACATGTTGAATTGCAGAGGCATGCATGCAAGAGCTACAAGAGGTGGTCACACTTGTTGGACTCCCTTGTAACCCTTGTGGGCACCCCTTCGAGTAGTCGCACATTAGACACAACCATGCACAGACTACACTTCCATATACCCTTGGGTATATCAGAATACCCTTGGGTATATCAGAATACCCTCAGGATAACCTAAAACCTAACCTTAGATAATTTTTTGACCTTGTTGTTGCTATAGTACACTAAGAACAACACTTGGGGAGCTTACTCGCATGTACAATAGTGTAGTAGGGTAGTACATCTAAGGGTACGATTGATCCTCCTTAGTTAGCACCCTCAAAGATTGGGTCGAGTACTACTGTTGAACCCTTGTGTATATTGCAATCTGTAGCACCTAACACTCCTTTGTGACCATAGTTCCCTCCACAATCTGAAGATCTCCCTCTACCTTGTATTCTAGATCAGATCTAATTGTTGGGTTTCGACTACCATCGCCTAGATCAGATCTAGAAATTGGGGTTTTACCGCCGTCGTGAAATTCATATTTAGTAGTTGGCGTTTTCACATTGTAGATTAGGCTCTTTGTGTAGTGAGGCTATTAGCCAACATAATCCATATCATATTGTAGCAGCGCATTCTGCAGTACCAAGACCTTGGGGTTTCTATTAATATTATCCAGGCTTGATTTTCACATGATGTTTGGCAGTATCAAGCTTTCTGGAATTCAGCAACTGCAATATTGATTAGTTGGGAGTAAAACTCCTTTCAGAGTAAAAAAAATGTTTGAGGCCCTCCCGAGATGCTTGCAAGAGACTTATCCCATAATATTCAAGACGACGAGCTGGTCAAAGTGCTACCATTCACTTCTAAGACCCCAATTTTACTGTGGTCCCAAAAAAAAAAATCTCGATATGGCTTCAAGTGACCCACTCCACTAGATTCTTGATCTCACTCTCTTTTTGAGAATACTACTCTTAAGTAAGATAAAAAATTTGACTAGGGTTGGTGTATGCTATGTACCAGATATCAAGTTATGGTTGTGGAAATGGCAATCAAGAAGGTCAACAACCTTGAGAAAAAATTCAATGAGTTCCATGTGACCATTACCACCTAAATCTCACAAGTAAATAATGTTATAAAGATGTCTCACGAACTCATGCGGGAGGATCCTAGTATTGATGCACACATAGAAGGAGAATCTAGCCATCACATTCACTTCCATGGAAATCACCACTCGTTGAACCACTAGACACCCAAGTTGGACATGTACAAACTTGATGGCTCTAACCCTGCTGTATGGGCATTACACAAATCGAACCTTCTTTCTCCTTTAATGATATCAGTGAAGATGGAAGTAAACTACATGTGGTAACCATTTATTTGGCCCAAGAGAGATGGAAGTGGCAATAATGGCATGAGAAATGTTATGCAAGGAGTGCAACTTGGAAGATGTTCTCAAAATCCATATGTGATCTCTTTGACTGGGAATATATTTTTTGGGTCATCTCACTAAGCTCCAATAAACAAGTATAGTAAAGGACTACATTATGGCCTTTGAACACTTGGCCATTAGAACTAACGACCTATGAGATGACTTTTACTTGGAATGTTTCATCAATGGCATAAAGGAAGGCATCCAAGCCCATGTCCGGATGCACCACCCAATTAATTGGTTAAAGGCATGCTAGAAGGCCTTAGATGTGGAATTTTCCTTAAATTCCTAGTCTAATAGTCCAAATTTCATAGTCAACGCACATCCCACCTAGACTAGAGTCCCCACCCAAACACTTAAGGTTCAAAAGGTGTCACTGACATAAATAGCCAAAAGAAGGAAACAAATATTGTGGTATTACTATGATGACAAATACTCCCCCAAACATAAATGCAAGAACCAAAATTCTTTGAAATTGATGCTACAAATAATGGCTCAACAGATGAAGCTCCATCCCATGAGGTGCCTGAGGAGGAAGCAGGTGAAATCCAAACCGAATTAGAGAACATATTTGCAGTTGCACGATCAAGTAAGTCCTCATCAAGTGGAAAGACACCTATGTAGAAGATGAAATCTCGGAACCAACCACTTTATTCAGTAGTTTTCGTAACTTTAGCCTTGAGTACAAGGATTTTTTTGATGGTGGGGGAAATTTTAGGGTCCAACCCTAACCTCTTTATTTATGTAATAAGCCCAAGGGGCTGAGTCATAGTCATACTTATTTAAAGAGTCAATAAATCCCACATTCGTAATACTTGTAAGTGGTTGACCCACATTATAGAAAAGGGCCACAATTAGTTGTAAACAAGCCAGAGTTAATAAATAAACAGGTTAACCCTTGTTATGCAAGGGACAACTAGTAGTTAGGGTTTGGATGCCATTAAGCTATAAATATTATTAGTTAGTAAGGGAAATACCAATGAGTCTTATTGTAATTGAGCACTGATATTTTGGACGTTTCCCCCTCAAAAAATAAAGTGAACATTGTAATTTGCTTTTGAATAATAAAATGCCTTGGAGTTTGTCTCATTTCATGTGATAATTCTATGTTTTGAGCTATATTTCTTCATATTTATGATATTATGGATTTCTCACAGATCAAGAGTATAACACACCTTTTCTTGAATTTCTTCTCCTCAAACACTCAACATTTGAGGCTTTATTAAATATCGGAAAGTAGTGGTATTTATTGATAGTGGTAGCACTCATAACTTTATCCATAAGGGAGCCACAAAAATTTTTCATTGCTTTGTAAGACTAGTATCTAATTTCCAAGTCCTTATCGCTCATGGGGGGACCATGAAATGTTAAAGCCACTGTGGAAATATTAAGCTTCTAATGGGAGACGGCCACTTACAGACCCACAAGTTTTCCATTAAAATGGGTGGTTGAAACATTGTCCTTGGTGTTTAATGGCTTCACACATTGGGCCCTATCAGAATGCATTTCCAGGAGCTATATATGATGTTTAAGCAGAACGACCACATTGATAAATTGATGGGACTCCATGCAGGTGATCCTACTATCATCATCTCACATAGAATGGAGAATATTTTTAAAAAGGTCCATCATGGAGTAGTCACCCAATTTATTGCCATCCAGGCCATTGAATCCACTACTCCTCATATTCATCCTAAGATGCAATAGGTATTAGATTGCCACCAACTGCTCTTTGACAAACCTAAAGAGCATCCACCCTCTACGGGTGAACATGATCATATTATCCCTTTGGTCCTAGGTGCACAACCACCTAATGTCCACCCATATCGATATCCTTTTTCCCAAAATAATTAAATTGAAAAAATCATCAAGGAACTCCTTGAAGCCGATGTTATCTGTCCCAACATCAACCCTTATTCATCTCCAGTGGTTGTGGTTCTAAATAAATATGGATAATGACACATGTAACCGGACGTTTGGGCCCTTAACAGGTTTAGCATTAAGGAAAATTTTCCTATTATGATTGCTGATGATTTTGTTGATGAATTGCATGGTGCTAAACTATTTACCAAATTAGACCTCTGTTCGAGGTACCAACAAATACACATGAAGCAGATATTCCCAAATAGCCTTTCGAACTCATGAAGAAATTATGAATTCTTGGTCATGCCAATTAGTCTATTTAATTCTCTATCTCTTTTTCAAAGCCTCATGAACCACCTTTTAAAACCATATCTCAAAAAAATTGTCTTGGTCTTCTTCGATGACATTGTCATCTACAACATAACCTGGGAAAACATCTTCAACATGTAGACCAGATATTGCAACTGCTCAAATATCACATATTATTTCTCCACATATTGTAACTACTCCTAATTTCCTTTATTTTCATAAATAAATTGCCAAAAATGCCTTTTGCCTTTTAATGCCTTTGCCTTAGCCCTTGAAAATTTGCCTTAGCCAAAACACACATCTAGTGATGCCCACTGGGATATATTTTCCCAACATTTAACTTCGAATAAGTGTCTCTTAACTGTGGTCTTATTTGGTCTCTATTAACTTTTATTACATGAAGTTTCCACCAGGGTTGTTACAAAAATAAACACATAAGAGCATCACATACGGGCACCATATATAAGTGGAAATCAATAAAGGTAGAAAACCACAATTTGTTATTGTTGTGATGCAAAGGAAAATTCTTACTCCCTTGTCACATCTGTCTTTTTGTAGTCTCCAACCTAAATGAGGATGATACCTCAAATTTTCTAAAACCTACAACTTCCAAGGAAGCTAGAAATCCCATATATTTTTTGCATGCTTCAACCTACATGAGGATCCTACCTCAATAGGCAACAATGTGTTATTTATCAAGCTTCAACTTGAAAGGAGACTACATTCCCCTAATACATGCAAAAAATAACCTGTTGGTTTACCTAGTCTATAATTATGCATATCTCCATTTTTGTCTCAACTTCTTCCTCTCCTCAAATCTACTTCACATCTACTCTTTATGCATACTAGGTAATCAATGGATAATTCTACAATCAAATCTCCCATTCTCTCATCCTCTCACATTTTAGCCTTTCAAAAGTATATCGTTTTATAAAGATGTTCTTTTGGCTTTATTATTCGGCACAAGAATATGAAGTAAACAATATTGCAAAGGAAAACTCTTCCTCCCTTGTTACATTTGTTTTTGTAGGTTCTGACCTAGATGAGGATGATACCTTGAATTTTCTACAGCCTACATCTTACAAGGAAGCTATAACTCCCATAAATATTTTGCAGGCTTCAACCTACATGAGGATCCTACCTCAACATGCAACAATTGATATTTATCAAGCTTCAACTTGAAAGGGGACTACATTCCCCTAAGACATGCAGAAAATAACTTGTTCGTTTACCTGGTCTATAATTCCGCATATGTCCATTTTTGTCTCAGCTTCTTCCCCTCCTCAAATATATCATATGAACAAGTGTCATATGACATGAATCATGGTGTTTTAGGCATGGGGTATTAATAAGGCATGATATTAAAAACTTATTTACAGATTAAAAATTTCCATGACACATTGGGATGAATCTCTATGACTAAGAATTTTCTTACATGTTTTTCTTAAATGTATATATGTTTAATGGTTTTCACGAGTAGTTTAATTATTTTTTATGAATTTTAAAATTTTGTGATACTTGTTATGTGTTGATGCCATAAATTACAGCCCATTTAAAAACTAACAAAAGAAACATCATTTACTAAATAAAACACACACACACACACACACACACATATAATTATAGTTAATTTGTAATTGGTTTGTGTAATTTTGGCCAAACATATAATTAAACCTAGTCACTACCACTCTAACACCAAGAGTATATACAATACTGAAAAAAATTGATATAATAAAAATTAGCAATAGAAATTACCAAGAGTAAATCCAATACCCAATCAAACTAGCCATTGCCCCTAATTGTGCAAAAATACAACGAATGAAGCCAAAAATAGGGTGTGAGGTACATGTATTTGTCAGGGTTTTCTATGAAGGATAATAATTTCGAAATGTACTCAAAATTTGGCCATATATTTAGAAATTGGGGTCAAAATTCTGAATATAGAAAATTAAAGCATAATTGGGTGAACAACCTCATAGGATTGTTTTGATTATCATTTTCTATAATATAGAAATAATTTGAATATATTTAAAAGTTAATTGAGCAAATCAACATAGTGAGGGTGTTATGTTTTTAATTATTATTGGTTCCATTAGAGGGTAGGATATATGATTTCTATGGATTGACATAAAGATGGTTAACAATTTAAAAGTATAAATGTCATTGCACCGAGTCTCATGTTAATAAGAATATGTTTGTCAAAAAAATATAAGTGTTAAATGATAAAATTTTAGCAATAAAAATTAATAGTAAAATTTGGTAGGTAATAAAAATTTGTTAATTTTAGCTTGTTTGTGAAAAGAAAGGGAATGTTAAACACTAAATCTTAAGATGAGTTGAATTATATAATGAACTTTCCCTAAAACCCACAAATACCATAAAGAGATATATAATTAAATAATTTTGTAATAAGATATATAGTAAATATATTCTTATAATATATTGTTAATTTATAAACAAATGTTGATAAATGAAAGAAAAAAAACATATCAACCTTTAAATTATATATTTATGACATTATGTGTTCATCCTAATTTATATGTTTATGACAATATGTGTTCATCAACACAGTTGCATTAAATAGTGTCAAGTCTATTGGTTCTCCCTACAATCCCTCACATTTAGCTGATAATAATTTATTTTCATTAAAAAAAACATATGAGTAAATGTTGTGGGACATGTGAACATTTAGAATACTGTCATCAAAAGACAGTCACTAGAATAGAGAGCCAAACCTAGAAACCTACAACACCCACTAGAACCAACTGTAAATTCAGATATCACATTTCATAATGTATATGTGAATCTAATGAACCAAAGCAACGCGCATACGCAATTTTATCAAAGTGAACTCACGTACAAATAAACAAATATTAACTCATAACTTTGCAGCTATTCCAGACATCAATCATACCCAAATCATAACATTTATATAACAAACATGCATCAGTAAATCAGAAATTACATCTAGTCTATCAATGATAAAACCACATTACATTCCAACCCTTAAGATCCTGATCCATCATTCATCATCATCCGCATAGGTGCATCCTTGGTTCAGATCAAGCAAAGCATTACACACCCATAAAATGCAACTTAATCTCACACTTCATCAGATATTCAAGCCTTCCACACTTACACATCTTGGCCTAATGAGATTCTCCTCCTTATATAGTTTTAGGCCTTTCTCAATACCATGGTCCATAACTACTTCAAACCAATACCTTGGACCAAATACCTGGGGTCAATACTTCGGACCAGATACCTTGAACCAATACCATGGATCAAAATATCATGGACTAGATACCATGGACCAAAACTTAGTTTTCCAACATGTACTTGCCTTTCGTTCAGTGAAACTGCGTGTGTACAGTATATGCTCCATTTTGTTTGTTAATCCACGTGTATATGCTGCTTTTTCAAGGTGAACATGCATATACCTCTCTCTTTCTTTTCTCTTGAGCTTCTGCACTATGATCTATCATCTGAGTGAGTTTCCATCAAGGACAACACCTGTATCATACCTGTATCATAATGCCAACAGATTTACATTTTGTGCTTGAATGAAAACCCTTGCGGTTATCTGGAGGAGGGAATCAAACCCTTATCCAAATATGTTATTTACTAGTATGCCATGGGGTTCCACAAATATTTTTAATGTAAATTTTTTTCCTGTTCTCTGTTATTATTCAGTTGTTCCATCTCTTGATTAGAATATATTGGCTTAGATAATGATATTCATTTTTTCAAATAGTTATAACATTCATTCGAGCTCTTCACTGAATAAATGTTAGTTCTGTTACAATTTTATATATTTTCAATCTCTGTTGAGTTTCATTTTAACAAAATATAAGAGATTTTGTGGCTCTTTCTTAAACTGGATTTTAGAATATGTTCTCCTTCGGAATTGTCTTTTGGTTTTAAGAACAAGATTTCTGTAAATTTATATTTGGTAGTATACATTTATTTCTCAGGGGTCAAGATCCAGGAGTTTGGTTCTTGCTTTGGTTCAACATGAGCGATACCTTTCCTAGGGATTTGATATTCCATTTTTAACGTCCTCTATTTTTTCGATTTCATAGTTTCTTACAGTTATTTGGTATTTCTCTTCTTGAGCAGAGAACTGTCGCATGTCTAAAATTGTTCTTTATTATTATTCTTGTCCATTTATCTTGTCTTCAGTGCTCTTAGAGTTCTAGGGTATGGGGCTTAGTCCATATGATCACTTTTTTTGACTGATACCATACTTCTTTAACTAGAACAATTTTTTAAATTTTACCTCTTTTCCAAATTGTTTATGTTTCCTTATCAGTTACTATTGTTTTACCAGTCCCTTTTGCTAAGTAAAATCTAACTAAAAACTCCTTCCTTTCAAAATTCCTATTTTAGTTATTTTCATTCAGTTATCGGTGGACTTCTTGTTACATGATCACAAGGTTTTAATCCTTCTTTTTCTGTAAATGCATATAATGTGTGCAGAAACCCCAGTATATGCTAGAGTCTATATTTTACATATTCAATAGAATTCAAAAACTACTATTGATTCCGTTATTTGTCCTTTACTATACAGTCTTATAACTAAAACTTACATTTTTAACACATTTCCAGAGCTACTATTCTTCCATTAAATGTCATTTACTCTATAGTATGATCACAAAAATAATTACAGTGATCTATTGTACTTACCTGTACACAGTCTTTATGACCAATAACTGTTGAAGTCACATCTATAATTCAACAAATTTTATCCTCCCAACCATGAGACTTTCCTTCAAGTCCAAGCCTACCCTCGAGCTTTGCTCACAAGACATATGTCTTCTTGCAAGACTTCAATCATAATGTCCACAACTATCTAGTCATCACAAGACTTAGCTTCCAATTGTTTGACCTTTTAGCACAACAAACATTCTCTCCCTCTCTCCTCTTACTTCTCTCTAGTACTCAAAAATTACTCTCTTGATTCCTTCTTGGATAATTCATAATCAGGGACGTAGTTAGGGTTAGGTAACTACCTATCCCAATTTATTGATATGAAAGAGTTACAATATTTGTAAACACTCTATAATTGTTTCATTTATAATTATCAAATTTAAATACTTAAATCAAATAATAAAAATAATATCTAATTTTTGTTTTTACTATAGTAAATAAAATAATTACAATTTTCTGGGGACATCACAATAAGCCATATACTTGCCAATACAAAAAACTTTGACATCTATCAATGGGGAGTCTCTAGCCTCTGTATAGGTTTCATACATGCAATAGCATCGGTCTCTCAATACTATACATCTAATACAATGGACTTATCACATTATTCCTAACTACTTGTGGTCCCTTATATGATGTGGGTTAACCACTTTATTTATTAAATAGGGCCCATGACATTATTACATTATTCCCTTGGGTACCTCCCTCTGTACCTAATAATATCCCCCCTAGTATACATTATTTTCCATGAAAATATTTTCTTAATTTCTTAATGTGGTTTTATGTTTTACCTCTTCCCTTTTATGGTTCATCCTAATCATTGAGTAGTACTAGCTTGACAATGCCAATATTACCTACTAGTTTCCTAATTTCTTATGTTTTTCTACTTCAAGTTCGAAGGTTGTCTTCTTTTCACGCCTTCATTTCTTTCTCTGAGTGCTTTTAGTTTGTTGGACGTTGATCTCATTAATCTAGTTTAGGGTTTGGGCCTTATTCCTTGTCATAATTCTTGATTTATCCCATTATTTCTCCTTTGGTTTCTTTGGGGTCCCTCTAACTTTGTTTCCCGATTCTACTGTTGGGCTTCCCTTAACTTCCTATGGAGTTGAATTCTATACAAAAATTAAGGTTTAGTTGTCTCCTTATGGATATATTTCATCAACTATCTCAAGTTCCTTTGTCTCCCCTTCCTCTCCTTACATTTTAATATCTTCCTCTTGAACAACCCCTTTCCTTTTGTTTTTATTTGTTCCTCCTTGTCACTCTCTTCTTGAGATTGCAAGACCTCAAAATGGTTTGCTAAATTAGAGGCCATATTTCTTCCTTGTGAGGAATGGGGTTTATTTGTGTTTCTTTACCTCTTTCTCAACCTTTTATTTTGGTTTTCCACCAATCCTCTTGCTCTATTGTTGTCTCCTCCAATTTGTTTGCTTGGGCTTACTTAGAATCACTTTCCAAATTACCATAGTCATGGCATATTCTGAATTTAAAGGGAAATTACTAATAGTCAAGAATTTGATAACGGATCTAATATTCCTATGTGAGATTTAGTTTTGGAGGTAACCCTTTCTCAATATATACTTCTCCATATATATTTTCACATGCAAACTAAGAGCCTTTGTGTTCAACCCTATCTAGATACTTCCCCCAACTATTGCTTATTTCTCACAGATAGTCATTCTTCCAACATGACAGTGGAAGCCATGGAAGTTTGACCCAAAGTGGTACCGTGTTTGGGATATATTCATTTGGATCAAAATCGAGTGACCATTTCTTCATACACATATTGCAGGCTCCAAAGAAGTATGGTCCATTCTGGGAGGGCTTGTCTTTTTCTTCCTTTAATTCAAACATGAAGGAAGAAACCCATTCCCACATGCATACATTCCAATATTTCCTTTCATCAAATGTTTCCATGACTTCTCCAACAATTTCTCCATGGATCTTGGTGATAGCCACATTCTTGTGAATTTTCCCACTATGGCTCGATTCAAAATGCTAGAGTGGTTCACCTAAGCTATGTGGTAAGAGTTACCAAGGGTATAGTTTCCACCTTCATTAAAAATCTTGTAGGAGCTTCCTTGGTTCAAGTCTTCTTGGAGAGAGAACCTACAAGGGCATGGAAGGGAACTGCATCATTTGGTAAAAGGGGGGAGCCCTCTTTGGGTTGGCCATGTTGAAAACGTACCTAGAGTTTTAGTGAGGGCTTTGACAAAGGTTATAGAGCGAGGGATTGTTACTCTAAATATGAAATGATACATACAATTATGAATAAATATTAAAATATTATATGCTAGTATTATCATTATACATAAAATAATATTATTTATATTATTATAATAGTATTATTCTTATTATTAATGGTTTGAGTAACTATTTAATATAAATTAATTATTAAAACACTAATAGATCTAGGGAAATTAGTGAGTGTAAGGATTTAATATTAACTAGAATAATATTAATTATTATTATTATTATTTAATTTTTTCTAAGTAAGATTAATCTATTGATATAATACACAAAGTAGTTACAGAGTGTCCTGGCCGTAAAGGGACCCGACCTTAATCAGCATTCAACCATGAACATTGTCTCGACTGCCCCAACAAAGGGGAAACCAGTCTGAAAGAGAAAAAGAAGTCCAAAAAGACAACACATTTAACCACAGTTTTCTGAAGAGACTACCTTGTCAAAAAAACAACGTTACAAAACCACCCAGAAAACAACAGTTTGTCTGGACTGGACCACCAACCCTCAAAAAACTCTGAGGCCACATAACACAAGATAGAACTAAACCAAGAACTAAGAGGAGTGCCACCTGGCAGATGTGCGTGCGCGACAAATTCCTCCGTGGTAGGTTCATCCACAATTGGACAAGCCCAGTCATTCAGGTTGTTCATATCGCCACGTCCCCCCGCCTGATGAACTACCTCGCTATTGTCGGATTCCACCTGCGGGCCTGACATGTCCTCCATGTGGCTTTCCATAGCTTGCATGCCACTTTGAAGGCCCAAGTCATCATGCGAGCTGCCAGCAATGGCCTTACCATGCCATCTGTTCCAACCACTATTACCACCTTTTTCTTCACCGTTGCCTCTATTCTGACTTGGACCAGCTCTGTGCATCTCCTCCATGGAAATTGTCATGGGGATGGGTTGCTCAGTCACTTCTATGATGGAGATGGAGACGGTGGCAACAATGATCGGGTAATTCAAAGAGCTGCAGAACCAGAACTGCATCGTGTGAAGGACCTAGTGCAGAGGCAGAGGAAATGGTGCAGTGCGAACAACTGCCTCTTTGTGACCAGAGCAGTGGAGGCTTGCTCTTCCACAGCCACTTATGGTATTCGGATATTGGGGATTTTCAGAAAAGGAAGCCGGGGAAGCTGAATTACATCGATGTAGAGCTTGGGAGCGAGAGTTGCCTCCACGCTTGCCACTGCATCCGCTACGCATGCGGTGGTGAACCATGGTGGAAATAGGAGCAGAGAAAGAGTCAGGGGAAACAGTAGGAGAATAGAGAGAGGAATTTTGTGCAGAGGTAACAGAATTCTGGAGTACAGGAGTTGAGTTACAGAGATTTGTTTGGGAATTGTGGTAACCATTGCCCAAGTCAAGGCAACACATAATCCAACAGTGGCGCCCCGTGCTAGTTCTCTCAGTTGGCTCTTCCACCTACGGAGGGCAAGCACAGTGAAATAAGGGCATAATGACTGGAATGTTTTATGGCACCATGGTTAAACAAGGAATGGCTCTGCCTCGACTGTAGCAGGCATTTAATGCCGCCTGTGAGGTGCCCTGAGAATCAATTACTCTGATCTTGGGATGGTTGCAAAGGGCCATGTGGCCACCTCGTCTGTCGTTTCCCTGTCTCATCGCCATAAACACATTAATGAACACCCACATCCGGGGAATCATATTAATTATGATTAGTTATAGTATTATTTCTATATTAATAGATCTAGGGATATTAGTAATTATAATGATTTAAAATAAACTAATATTGATTATTATTATATTGTTATTATTAATATAATAATGTTATAATAATAATATGATTATTAATGGTTTGGGTAACTATTAACATAAATATCTTAGTAAGGTTGTCTAATGGGAACATAAGATATCTTATACTAATAATTTAACCTCTTTATACCGTTATGAAAAGGACCATGTCCTGAATATAAGGAAAAGGAATTGAGGGAGATTAAAAAATCAAAGAACCATCTGCTTTAACCTACTTTCTTTATCCTTAATTCTTTGATTTTTTTGATCTCCCTCAATTTATTTTCCTTATATTTAGGAGATGGTCCTTTTCATAACTATGTAAAGGGATTAAATTATCTAGTATAAGATATTTTAAGTTCCCATTAGACAATTTTACTAAGATATTTATATTAATCACTTACCCAAACCATTAATAATAATATTATTATTATAACATTATTATAATATAATAACACTATTTTATTAATTAATATTACTTTATTCTAAATCCTTACATTTACTAATATCCCTAGATCTATTAGTGTTTAATAATTAATTTACATTAAATAGTTTCTCAAGCGATTAATATAGCACAATCTATTTAATAATTATAATATTAATATTATTCAAAACTAAATAATAACGTTAACAATTTACTCATTTTCATATTTCCTAGATTTATTATTTTTTACTCAAATTTGGTTAACTTTTTACTAAAATAGAACATGATGAGTATTAAAATAAGATTTTTTCTTTTTCTTTGTACATAATAGTATTATTATAATTAAGAAATTTGAATAGTCAAATCTACCCGTTTCGGGTAAATTATAGCTATTTGTCCTATCCAGTCTAATATAGCCATTTTTCAGTCAAACCTAGTCGTTGGAAGATCCGCCCTCTCTATTTAATATGTAGCCATGATCTGATTCTTCAACTTGTCTTGACGATGAACCACACAGATTGGTTGGTGGACAAATGTATTATCATTAGATTTAACCAAAAAAACTTTTCTTTTAAATTTAATATGGATAAGA
>APFE030817903.1:6352-17003 GCA_000404065.3 Pinus taeda | reverse complement strand
CAGTCTAATATAGCCATTTTTCAGTCAAACCTAGCAGTTGGAAGATAATATAGCCATTTTTCAGTCAAACCTAGCAGTTGGAAGATCTGCTCTCTCTATTTAATATGTAGCCATGATCTAAGATCATTTTTCAACTTAACCTCACGATGAACCACACTGGTTGGTTTGAAACGTGTCCACAAATGTATTACCATTAGATTTACGCGGAAAAACGTTTTCTCTTAAATTTAATATGGATCACAGAAGCCTCAATTCAACAATTAAATTATTTTATTATTTCTGCGATAAATTTATAATTTTTCATTTCAATCTTACAGTTTTTAATTTTTTTACCTTAAGTTCCCTATTTTGTAAAATGTATAGTTATTGTGCTTTTTTTCCGGTTATTTATTATCATACAACTCTATGGTAAAATCTTCGTTATAATATCTCCTCCTTCTGAAATAATAATAATAATAAAACAAAAAACTAATCTTTTATTATTATTGTGTTTTTTCCTTTTCCTATTTTCAAATTTCTTTCCCATTTTTATTGGAATTTTTCTATTTCATACAAATTTTTGTTTTTTTTACCCATTTTGTATGAGCACCTTTATCTATGTTGAGATTTCACATTTTGATATTGTTATATTATTACATATGTATCATACACCTCTAGGTTGAGATTCCTCATTTTGATATTATTAGACAAAAAAAATAATATTATTATTGTTTCTTTCCCTATTTTAAAGTTTATTTTTTCTTTATTTATCTTAATTTTTTTCCCTCTATCATAAATCCACCTCTGGAGCCTAGATCCAACCCTCCAGCCCTTCTCAATTCTTGGCTTTCAAATTGTCAAAGGGGGAAAAATTAAAGATAAATCATTTTTTATTAACTTTTATTGTTTGGGATTTAGGATGTTAAAGATTTTCTCTTCCCATGCTTGTTTTTTTTACAACCCTCCAACCCTTCAAAGATTCTTGGCTTTCATATGGTCAAAGGGGTAAAAGTTAAAGATAAATAAATTTTCATTAGCTTTTATGTTTGGGATTTAGGACGTTGAAGTTTATCTCTTCCCATGTTTGTTACTTTTAGATGAGCTATGCGTAGTGCTTGTTATTTTAGATGAGCGAGTAATATTATGGTAAAGATTTTCCAAATAACTTAGTATAGTGATTTGTAAGTTCATTGTAAGCGTTTCTCTCTTCTTAGTTGTTATACTTATCTTTTAAGTAACACGGCCCTCCTTCCTCCATTATTATCTATCCTCCCTCCATTATTATAGATAATGAAGATCTGAAAAATAATTGTCTATCAATATCCGAGTAATTGATACTCTTGTGTAACAAGTTATCCATACATTATTATCAACCAGGCCTCGCTAGGCCTTCCTTGGGCACAAACTCTCGGCCTAATTGAGATTTCCTGCGTCATCCCGTCACCCAGATTTCGTTCCGAAACATGGCTAATCAAGAGGCTGATGCTGCCGTTGGCAATCTCAACATCAACGTAGGCAAACTGTAATCACACGACAAGAATCGCTTTATGGTTTGCAATCTGTCTGTTTGAAAATTATTGGAAACTATGATCGGTTAGTTTAGAATAGTCCGAAAATGTAAAAATCCCTTTTCTGTATTGTGGAATTAGGTGTTTAATAGACAACCCAAACTATAAATTACATAGGAGTAATGAATGATTTTCTTCTAAACAATCTAAATACTATCGTGATTTTGGTTTGTTCTTTATTTTCAAATTCCGCAACTTGGTTTTTTTTTTTAAATAATTTTTTAATCCATAAAAAAACAGTTTTAAATTATAATTTTAAAAAGAGTTGTGGTTAGTTAGATTTTTTGGAGTTTTTGATGTAGGAATTTGGCAGAAAAATTATGGTGAAATCTTGATTTGTATTATTTAAAGTATTTTTTTCATTGTATATACGGATTTTATGGATTCAATAAGTACTCTGAAAAACTCCTAGGGCACTTCTATTGTACACGGGTTACTCTTCAAACTTGTGATTTCAATAAATTCTTACCAGATTTTAGAAAAATTAAACTTGAAAATTCCACTGAAAAAACTTCCAAAAAATTACCAAAATCAACTTGGTTTTAAAAGTAAAAATTCCCAATCATACTTCAATTTAATTTTTTAAAATAAAATCCAGTCGCTTATTTAATATACTTAAAAAGTTTAATATACTAAAAATATATATTTTGTTTAACATACTTGGAAAAAAAATATTTAATATAGAATTAAGAAAAATATAAAGGCAAATAATTCCAAATATAAAAATTTATTTCATTAACGATGCTGGTTATGAGTAGTGTTATCTCCAATAAATTAACTCCTTAATATTAAAAGAAATTCTATTTTTTTATATTCTTATTCTTTAAATAACTTCTAACTTTAAATACTTCTAATATTAAATAACTTATAACTTTATTAGTATATTGAATATTGTTTTTTATTATAATTTTATTTTCCATCATATTTCGGCTTAGAGAATTTAATTTAGTTATTTTTTTCAAAAAAATTAATAGTATGATTGTTTGAATTTTGTTTGTATGGTGGAAATAAATTTTATATTTTCAAAAAAATTTAGGACACCTAAAATTTTGAAACTTAGAACTGTGCCTCTGATTTCCAATATATTTTGCCAAATATTACTAAAATATCATAAAAAAAAATCTATTGTTTTTTATCCAATGTACTTCATTTTTAAACTACTATACATATAAACAAAAAATAAACAAAAGTTAAAATTAACTTCACTAATCAAGTTCCACTTTACTAATTAAAAGTCATAGCTTCAATTCTCCTTAAAATCTTTCAATAAGCTTTGCAAAAAGTATAAATTCAAGTGAATTATTAAAAATTTTCTTTTCATTTTGAATTAGAATTTTATATATATTATAGTTAATAAAATCTAAATATAAATAAAGAGAATAGAATAATAATTGAAATTGATTTTATTAGTCCCTGCCTCACTCATAGCAGGGACTATAGGGTTTGAA
Organism: Pinus taeda; assembly: GCA_000404065.3. Taxonomy (NCBI): domain Eukaryota; kingdom Viridiplantae; phylum Streptophyta; class Pinopsida; order Pinales; family Pinaceae; genus Pinus; species Pinus taeda. Next base: position 14,008 of record APFE030817903.1, on the reverse strand, counting down.
CGTGCGTTTGAACCATTTCACTGCCTATTAGTTCATCACTTGACCTTTTTTTTTAGGTTTGTTGTATTTTAACTAAAGTTATTTTAAACAATTTTTGCTGGCAATTTGGCTGCACCAAAATTTTACGCAAACCTTTCAAATCGTCGTCTTATTGGAAACTTCATGTTTATGGAGGCAACTTTAGATATACAAAGCATTTTTTATCCAAAGTTCATTTCCTAAATGCAGAGCCTTCTTTGTCTATTTTGTTATATCCAAAGTAAGTTTCGCAAGTTCATTTCCTAAATGCAGAGCCTTCTTTGTCTATTTTGTTATATCCAAAGTAAGTTTTGCAAAAATATCCAAAGTAAGTTTCACAAGTTCATTTCCTAAATGCAGAGCCTTCTTTGTCTATTTTGTTATATCCAAAGTAAATTTCGCTTCTTGTATGCTGCCACTACCATTTTCTTGGATGCCACTTGTTCTTGTTACAAGCTTACAAGCTTACACTTGTAACTGCTTACAAGCTTACACTTGTCATTGTTGGCCGCCACTACCATTTTCTTGGCTGCCACTTGTTCTTGTTACAAGCTTACAAGCTTACACTTGTCACTGTTAACTGCCAGGATTGTTTACAACTGCCAGCTTCATTCGACCACCCTCTTAACACCTTAATATGCGTTCTGGGAACCTTGCAGTCCGTTGCTTACTCCTTCTCGACAGCCACAGCACAACGACCTAAGAACCGGCAAGAAATTGAAACTCCCTGATGCACATGTAGAATAAGATGCTAGAAATTGTGATGCAGATGCAGAACAAGATGCTAGAAATTGTGAACCACACATTGGCAAACACACGCACACTCAAGGCAGGTATGTTGTGCAGGCAAGACATTATGTTGTTCCTGTAGCATAAGAATTCTATTTGAAAAGAAATTATGAATACTATTTGAAAAGGAATTATGCTTATAATACATTTACCCTAGAACCCACCACAAAGCTTTATTGGACATCCGAGAAGAACCTCCTTATTCTTTTTCGGCTTTCAAAGGTTTAAGGATCTTCCCATCCTCCATCAAATTCATATTCTGGGACAAGTTCACCGCAAAGATGAGGTCATGCCTGTGACTGGATATGTTGAGAAACATTCCATTGTTGTGGCTGTAGCGATTGCAACAGTTGCAGAAGCTGCAGTTGCATCTACTCAAGTTGTTGCTCAAGTTGTTCGTCTAACCCAACCTTTGAACCAGCGGCAAGTAAATGCAAGAGAACTTTGGAAAGTAAATCCAAGAGAAATTTGGGCGACCACCAAGATACAGACAGCGTTCAGAGGATATCTGGTTAGGAAATTTCAGTGGTTGAATTTTCATTTTGAAAAATGAATACTTGCTCCCATTTTTGAAGCCCAAGATTTTTTTCCTATGTAAAAGCCTTCACGGAGCTTTACAAGAATATCGCCAATCTCTTAATTAACATAATGGTTAATTTCAAGAATGCTTAAAGATTCATCCAAATTCATAATTTTGGTTCAGATTTTTAATGTACCTAGTTTTTGTTGTGCCTTGTAGTCATGAAGCTCAGTGATTCATATATACTCACACCAGATACTGTTGAAGTTCCGACTTCAGCAGCCTCCACAAACATATTTTTCTTCAAACAGAGATAAGCTATATAGTACTTGCAAAGATTGGAAAAACAAGAAGAACATAATTCATGAAACATAGAAGACATATCATTAAACATCAAATTTGTTCCCTGAAAAAACAAATACAATGATTGCAAAATATAGGACAAACCACCTACTTGCAGAAGCAATGGAAGCTGCTAATACTCAGATGGGATATATACACAAGTGAAGAACTCAGATGTTCTGATTCAGTAGCGAAGATGGAGGCCCACAATTTTACCACTTGCCTCTTTCTCTTTTGCATGTCCAACATGTCTACCTCCTGGCTAACCAAAGTTTCACTTGGAATTTCAAAGAGAGTTTAGCAACCTTGTGAGCTATTATGGCTCTGGAGCAAACGTTGTGAGATTTTCTGCCACAACAAGTACCAGTTGGGTCTATATTTTGAACACTACTGAAATTTAATGGTTGAATAAGCTTTAACTATTTGTGATTGTTTTTTTGTGTTTATTTCTCAAGTTTGTATTTTTTTCCTAATGAGATCTACAGAAATATATTTTTTAGGCGGATGTTGCAGGAAAGAAATATTAGTGCACTAGTATGGGGAAGAAAGGGGGGTCATGGTTCACAACCGTGAAAAGGGGTTTTAGATTACATGGGAGGGATTCTGAATCCAGCGATTCAAAGAAATCTAATTTTTCCTCTAAAGTTAAAGGCGAAGAACTTGGTGCAGGCAAAGAAGAAAAGGTAGATACTGAGAGCTTTTGCTCCTACCTTGAGACCTAGTTTCATTTGAGGGCTCTCATGTTTTGAGGAAAATACTTTATCGAATGCTAATGATCTTTTTGTGCCCAGGAAAAAAAAAAAAAAGCCCCAAAAGAGAAGCGTAAATGGGCTTTTGGGAACCTTCACACCATGACCGGCATGAAAAGGTAGCTTCAGATGTTGATGATTTTCATCCGAAGGAAAAGACTACCAGTAGTCAAGATGAGGCTACGCCCGCTTACTCTGAGCCTTACCAAGCCTCTGGTGGATTTTGTTAAGTTCTTGCATCATTCTGGTACGTTCCCTGTTCATGCTCCTCCTATTCACGCTTCTACTCAAAATGGGTCTAGGCCTTCCTATTCACGCTCCTGATCAATCAAATTCTCAGCGCAGTTCCATTGAATTTGGTCGAAAATCAAATTGTTGTTCCCATGGTAGCCACTACGACATTTTCATATATCTGTGTTCTGACCTACTCTTGTAGAAAGATCTTATGATCGTCTTATGATGCCGCCATAGAATCGTCTCCTGTTGCTTGCTAGAAAAAGGGGATGGTGTAAATGTGTTAGAAAACCTGCACATGTGAATCTAGCTAGTAAAGGTTGAACACACAGCTTTCCAGAGCAAAAACAGTAAAAGAAAATTGAAAGAAGAAAAGAATGATTCATTAGAAAATATGTTACAATGCTCATGATATAGCCTTACTGGGTGGAGATCCCAAGGTAATGCACTATAGGGGTGATCAATGAGAAGACTCAACACCTACAACAAGTTCCGGAGATAACTAGTCAGTTGCGGAGTTAAAGAAGGAACAAATCAAGGAGTAAATCATGCAAAGGAATCTTGCATTCCTTTGCATGCAATCCCATGCTCTAACTAAGAGTCTGCATGTAGATGTGTGGTAGTTGCATGTAGTCGCATGCTCTAACTAAGAGTCTGCATGTACGTGTGTAGTAGTTCCAACACCCCCCATGAACACCACTATGGGGAAAAATAGAAAATGGGCCCTGACAACTAAGGCCAAAGGTCACCCAAAATACAGTGCAACTTGTATTAAAATTGAGGAAAGAGGGAAAATCTCGTGGGAAAAAGCTCCCCTCAAAATCTAATGTAATCAAAAGAAAAGAGGAAGAAAATACAATGGCTAAGCAAATGTGTCCTTCACTCCAAGACGATCACGCAGAGAGCGAAACTTATGCTCAGTGAATGTCTTGGTGAAGATGTCTGCAGTCTATTCTGCTGAGGGACAGAACTGCAAATCAATGACCCGATCATGTACTAAGTCTCTAATGTAGTGCATATGGATTTCTATGTGCTTCGTCCGCTGCTATTGTACTGGATCGATGCAAAATTTGAGAGTGCTCTGGTTGTCACACCAGATGACAATGGGCTGGTGGAACTGAACGCCCAACACAATGAGGAAGTACTACAGCCATAGAGCCTGAATGGTGATGTTGACTACTCCTCTGTACTCGACCTCAGCTGAAGAGAGAAAAATAGCAGCCTGCTTCTTGCTTGACCAACAGATAGGGCTAGATCCTAGACTAAGTGAATATCCAGAGGTGGACTTGCAATCAATGTTGTCTCCCACCCAATCAAAATCTGTGAAGCCAAGGAGATTCAATGCAGTGCCTGCTCCATACTGAATCCCGAAGGTGATGGTGCCCTGCACATATCGGAGGATGCACTTGGAAACATTCCAGTGTAGCTCATGTGGCTCCTGCATGTATCTAGAAACTGCCCCTACTGCATATGAGAGATTTGGTTTGGAGTGGGTGAGGTACAATAAGGTCCCCACTAGCCATCGGTAGAGAGTGCTATCAACTAATGGAGTGTCACCTCCATCCTCAAGGCGGACCTCAGACAGAAAAGGAGTTGGTGGTGGCTTGTAGTTAGTCATGCGAAATCTCTTGAGGAGATCCCATGCATACTTAGCCTGAGAGAGTTTGATGCCTGTGGCATCCTGGCTAATCTCAAGACCAAGAAAGAAGTGTAATGGACCCATGTCCGTCATCAAGAACGTATCATGCAAAGCCTTCTTGACTGTAGCAATGGCTGAGGCCTAGCTGCCAGTGATTACGAGATCATCTACATACAAAACTAAGATAAGAAGAGAATCATGTGTCCTAAGCATGTAAACATTCGGATGAGACTTACATCTTTCAAAGTTTTATGATAAGAGAAAAGAATCCATATTCGGGTACCAAGCTCTCAGGGCCTGCTTAAGGCCGTAGAGAGATTTCTTCAGTCTGCAGACCAAAGATGAATCCTGAATGAAACCATGTGGCTGCTCCATGTAGATCTCCTTAGATAGGTCTCCATGAAGAAAGGCATTCTTCACATCCATCTGATGTACTTCCCACCACTAGGCAGCCACAATGGCAAGTGTAAGGCGTATGGAATCCATCTTTGCTACTGGAGCAAAGGTCTCGTCATAATCAACGCCATGCACTTGTTGGAAGCTGTTAGCTATTAGCCTCGCTTTTCATCTGGTGATTTGCCCATCTGCAACACTCTTGGCCCTGTAGACCCATTTGCATCGGACAAGTTTCCTTCCTGAAGGAAGGGGGACCAGATCCCAAGTCTGGTTCTCGAGGAGGGAGTTATACTCCTCCTCCATGGCGGACTCCCAAGATGGATGCCCAGCAGTCTCAACATAAGACTGTGGATCAGAATACTGAACCAAATGAAAATGTGAGCAGGGCGATGGTTTAGTGGCAATGAGGACAAGAGGAGGCTCAATAAACTCGGAGCTAGTCCTCTGCAGATCAGAATTATCCCCCACAAGACCATTTCTAGCAGCTGGTTGGTCTTGTGCATATATCTCACATAAGATCCTTGTTCTCTGATTTATGATAGGGGAATATGATTCACTGTCGGAAGCCCGATCTGGGCTTGGATGTGGATCATCATTTGCATGCACTAGATTTTTATCTGAAGACTCTGTCTCTGCATCTGGATGGTCTTCCTCGGCAACTACATGATCTGTATATGCATCTGAGTGCATTGAGTCATCATCTCAGACATGAGGTAGATAAAAAGTGTCTGCATGCGGCAACTGAGGTGCATGCGGGAGACTTTCCTCAAATTTGACACTTCGCTCAATGATGAGCTTGTCCACAGAGGGAATGAGGAGTCGATATCCCTTCACACCATCATGGTATCCAACAAAGATGCACTCAATGCTCTATGGATCAAGAGCTTTCCTCTTTTCAGAGGGGATCTAGGCCCATGCTTGAGAGCCGAAAACACGGAGGTGAGTGATCTTTGGTTTTGGTGCCGCTCCAATCCTCAAAGGGGTTCTGATCCTTGATAGACCTATGAGGAGATCTGTTCTGGATGTAGTTAGCACAATTAAGTGCTTCGGCCCATAGCTTATAAGGCAATGACTTAGCATGTAGCATGCAGGAAGCCATCTCTTTGAGAGATTGGTTCTTTCTCTCAGCAACTCCGTTCCGTTGCGGAGTGTATGGAACTGTGTACTGCAACTGTATGCCGGATTGAAGGCAAAGGTTTGGAAGTGCTGTGTTAACATATTTCCCCCCATTGTCTGTACGAAGGCTATGATCTTTCTCTCTGACTGTGTCTCAACTAGTGCTTTGAAGTCTTCAAAGTGCTCAAAAACTTTAGATTTGTTCCTGAGAAGATACACCCAAGTATACCGTGAGAAATCATCAATAAATGTAAGCACATACCTTGCTTTGTTGATGGAAGGATGAGGAAAGGGCCCCATGAGATCACTATGGATCAGATCTAGATGAGAGGATGCTCTGTGAGTCTTGCCGGTGTCAAAAGTTTCTCTGGGATGTTTGCCAAGAACACACCCTTCACAAACTCCTTCGGAGAAACTGATATTTGGCAAGCCTTCCACCATCTCATTCTTTCTTAGCTGTTGCATATACCTGTAATTTAAGTGACCAAACCTTTCGTGCCAAAGCCTACTACTATCATCAGCATGTGTAAGCAATAAGGAGGATTCAGATTCAATAAATTCAGAAATTGTATATAGTATAGCTCCATTGTTTACCTCACTAGTTGCAATTTTGGCGCTACTATGTAGATCATATATGTTTATTGCATCTGGAGTGAATTCCACTCTCTTTCTGGTACTGGAATGAGTGATCTGATAAACTGAAAGCAGGTTTACCTAAGGTTTTGGAACATGAAGCACATCTTCAAAGCTCCCATGTAAAAGTTCCACTATACCATTTCCGGTGACCTCAATAGGTGAGTCATCTCCCATGAGGATCAGAGGTCCTTTGCATGCATCCAAAGAGGAATAGACTTCCTTTGTAGCAGCCATATGATGTGATGCACCAAAATCTATAATCCATGCATCAGGAGAAGAATTAATTGCAACTAAAGCATGAAAATTATTACCTCTCCCGTGTGGCGGATCCTCAGTTTTCTTCTTGGCGCCCTGAGGGATGTGATCCCCAAGGTTTTGCTTCTGAACGATTTCTGCCATTTGGTCAATTTGTTTCTTCATGCAAGAGAATTTTGGATGGAATCCTCTTTGACAGTAGGTGCATCTGTTTCATTTCTTCCCTTTCTCATTTCTCGAGCTGGAGGAGTCATTGAAGGGCTTGGTGTACCCTTCCTTCTTTGGATGGGAATGCGCTTTTCCCTTCTTTTTTTGCTGCTGATTTTTCTGACTTGAATCAGATCTGTGATATTTATTGTGGCTGCTATCATGCACAACAAGTGCATGCGCTTTTGGAGGTTTGATTTTCCCCATGCCAATGAGTTTATCTTGCTCAAAAATAAGGGACTCCATAAATTCTTTGAGAGAAGGCATAGTGTAGGATTTACCTATTGTGAGCCTTATTGAATGAAATGTAGAAAAAAAGATGGAGTATTCTGGTATGTGATTTGACATAATAGAGAGAATTTGGCGACTCTCCTCCTTGGATTTATCAATTCCACAACCCTTGAGTTGCAGCAATAGATCATTATATTTGGTGAAGAAGTCTTGAATTCTATCATAGTTCCGTGGATCCAATGATAGCAGCTCCACTTCGAGCTTATGTCCTTTCATCTCATCCTATTTTCCGTAGAGATGTTCAACCTTTTTCCAAATTTCATTGGGACTATTGCAGGCAGATAGATGAAACTGCAACTCTGGAGAGATGCACATGCATATGGATCCATGGGCCTCATCCATATGGTTGAGGTACTTGGTTTTCTCTATGGCTGAAGTGGGTTCCACTTCTGTAGCCATGGTAATCCTGTACAACCCTTTTTGATGAAGGTATCGAGCCATTTGGTCCTTCCATTCATGATAGT
>APFE030817899.1:11755-22853 GCA_000404065.3 Pinus taeda | reverse complement strand
TATCTAGCTTACGGAATATTGAATCACAATGCAGTGAACTAGTTTTGTAATAATTCGTGATAAATCTAGCACTTATACAATGTTTTAAAATAGTGAAAAAATATTGAAAGTTATGGCCCATTCATAAACATGATATATGTGCACATCACATATTATGATTTCTTGGATTTTACTCATTTTTCTACTAGGTGTGCACATGTTTGTTAATATAGCTTAATAATTTTTACTACCACCAATGTCAAATCTGAAGATATTAAGTTATAAACATGATATATGTGCACATCACATATTATGATTTCTTGGATTTTACTCGTTTTTCTACCAGATATGCACATGTTTGTTAATATAACATAATATTTTTTACTACCACCATTGTCAAATTTGAAGAGATTAGATTATATTCATTCATGAGACACTAAGCATAATTACAACTACCTAATACAATATGTTTTACAACACATACCCTTGGTTATCTTTTAGGAAGAGAATATCATCTATCCTCAATATGAAAATATCCACTCATAATCCAAAAATATACTAAAAAAATAATAATGACAATTTACAAACATTTCATTTTTCACCTTAACTCTTATAAAAAAATACTTTCTTAACCCTTATAAAAAATACTTTCTTTAAAAGCATCCTACTCCAACATACAACAAGCTAAAATACTATTTTCAAAATAACTTTGATTCGGTATAAGAATGTGACTTGAAATTAAAGATTAATTTTATTCTATTTTGTTGAAATAACATATGTTATAAACATTATTTGATAACATACAATATGAACACAGCACCTGTGAATAAAGACGATTCCTATATATTTTATCATGCTCCGCAAGTGCTTTATTACATTCTTTGTTATTGATATAACCGCTTAATATGTCTTATTAAGCTTTTCGAATAATACATTGTGTTGACTTAGTGTTTCTCGACACACTTTTAAATTTTAAATGACAGTGTATATAGAAACTACCATTAGTATGTTATAGTTACATATTATCAATGATACTTGAGTAGAATAATTATGGATGGTCAATGAGTGCTTTATCGAAATCTATATTCCATAATCTATTTAGGTTAAGATGTGTGATTTTTAATAGTTTTATGTGATGTCTATTTAGTTAAGATGTGTGTTATTTAATAGTTTAATATGATGAATTCTAATATTATGTTTGTGATTTTGGAAATTATTATATAGTGGTGATTATTTGGTTATGGTTTTTATCTATTTATAGTTTTTATTTATTTGGTTTAATTTCAATGGGTTTTATCTATTTATAATTTTTATTTGTTTGTTCTAATTTCAAATTCGTGTAAAGGATATAGTCATTCTTGAAATCTTTATCATCTAGATATTTAGTTAATTGAATATTGAATATTAATTAACGGAATATGTTGGATAATAATCCACAATATAATATTTAAAAATAGAAAATGATAAATATAAGAATTATACCATGTTTTAAAAGGGCAAAAAAATAGTGAAATTTATGCCCCATTCTAAACATAACATATGTGTATCACATATTATGAGTGTTTGGATTTTACCTCATTTTCTACGAGGTGTGCACATGTTTGTTAATACATCACAATATCCCTTACTACCACCATTGTCAACTTTGAAGAGATTGGGCTATATTCGTCTATGGGACACTGAGCATGGCTAAAAATACCTAATACATTATGTTATTGCAACATATGCCCTTAGATATCTTGTAGAGAGGGAATATGATCTGTGCACAATAAGAGGATATTCACTCAAAATTCAAGAATATACCCAACAAACTAATAATTATATTTTTCAAAATATTTCATTTCTCACCCAAAATGAAGACCATAAATCTTATAAGAATACAATAGAGTTTTGGACACATATTTCAAAGCAACATGCTCCAAAATTCAAGACGCTGAAATGATATTATTAAGAGTAACTAGTTCTAGTATAAGAGTGGCTAGAAATCATGACGTTGATTTAGATATAATTGGGAAAAAAAAAAATAAAAAAATTGAAATCCTCTATTGAAGTTCTTTAGAAACTAACAAATTATTAACAAATTTCTATTGAAATTCTCATGTTAGGGATAATCAACAAGTTCTTAAGATAAAATAAAGAAGATTATGTGTTCCTTTAAAATAAAATAGAGAAGAATATGTGTTCCTTTAGGCTAATTTAGAGTGGAAGAATGTATTTTATTAAATAAGATATAGTCTTTATTAAATTAGAAATATGTGGAAGTTGTACGAAAATAAACATTTGAAATTAAGGTGTAAACATTTAAGTGGAGTGAACCATAAAGTCATTTGATACCAGGAATTTTAAATGAGCATGAGATTTCCATCAAGATAGTCCAATTCATGCTTTACATATATATTTGTATTTCAATAATTAATAGAAATTCAAATAAACTCTTTGAATTTTATTTTACATATCTTGAAAAGATGTTTCCCTACATTCAAACACTATACTATTAAACTGAATAAGATGATGATACATATGCCTAAATGGCATTCAAATACAATACCAAAAAACACAATTATATACAATATGCCATTTATGTATATAAAGAAGTGTTATTGAGCTATGTAGGGAATCGATAGAGTCCATAAAATGGTCTTCGTGTGTTGTTGGGAGGAATACCCAATATCCAACACCTTGCTCTATCCCAGACAATGAACATAGCAACAACTCCTCCAAATCCGATCCCCAATCCAATTGCCAATGCTAGCAAAGATACTTTTTCATTTACAGAGCTCAACCATCCTGTTTTATCATTGCTCCCACTGTCATTAACTCTATCCATTTTTTTCTTTGACTCATCCTTTTTCTTGCATGGTGGTAGAACAAGCCCACACAAGCACTTATTATTCTGAAATGAAGTCACAGTGAAAGTGTAAAACTGTGTCCCTATTGGGATTGACCCGCAGAGATTATTAGATGAAAGATTTAGAGAAGCCAAGAATGATAATTTACAAAGTTCTTGAGGAATTTCTCCACATAATTTGTTTTTTGCCAGGTTCAACTCTTCTAGAGTAGATATGTCGCCAAGACCTGCAGGTATGTTCCCTTCCAGTTGGTTCCAAGATAAATTCAACAATCGCAAGCTACTCATACTTGCTATGCTTACAGGGATTTTTCCAGTAAGATTATTCATGGACAAATCAAATATCCTGTTAGTTTGCCACACATATGGAATAATATATTCAATCCCTTTTATGTCAACTGCCATTTCATATTCATACTTGAGCCCTTGTGAAGATTTGTTTATTGCAAATCCTTGAAGTCTATCAAGATCAGATGGTATTTCTCCACTAAATTTATCGTTGGATAAATCCAACACAAACAACTTGCTGAGACTTGTAATCCACTGAGGAATACTACCGTGAAGGTTATTATAACCAACATTTAAAACTTGCAAGTCACCAAAATTTGCTATGTATGGAGGAAGCTCGCCTGTAAATCCATTGTGTCTTAAATTTAGCACCAAAAGTTTTGTGCAATTGGCCAATGATGAGGGAAAAGTCCCAGTAAAGTTGTTGGAATGAGCAGAGAAAACAGTTAAATAAGTCCAATTATAGATGCCTTCAATAGGAATGGGTCCCTCTAATTTGTTTTGTGATAGATCTAATTCTTGAAGTGAAACTAAACCATTGATATTGTTAGGAATACTCCCAAAAAAGCTATTATTATAAATGTGAAGTATCATGAGGGATTTTAATTGACCTAAGCTATATGGAATTCGACCAATTAATTTGTTTGAATACAAAGATAAATATGTCAATGATTGAAGGTTTCCTATTGTATTTGGAATTACCCCTGTCAAACTATTGTTAAAAAGATAGAGATATTCAAGTTTGGTTAAGTTAGTAATAGCTTCAGGAATTTGACCACTTAATTTATTTGAATACAAACTTAAGAAACTCAATGAATAAAATTTACCTATAAAACATGGAATTGTCCCCGTCAAACTATTGTTAAAAAGATAAAGATATTCAAGTTTGGTTAAGTTAGTAATAGCTTCAGGAATTTGACCACTTAATTTATTTGAATACAAACTTAAGAAACTCAATGAATAAAATTTACCTATAAAACTTGGAATTGTCACCGTCAAAATGTTATGACCGAGAGATAAAAGAGTTAATTGATTCAAACTTGCTAGAGTTATAGGAATATTACCAATCAACTTATTCCATGCGAGATTTAAAGAAGTCAACTGATCCAAATTTTTGAGGGTCATAGGAATATTACCGCTTAATTTATTACGATTAAGATCTAAAGTGGTTAAGTTAATGAAATTGGCCAAGGTTCCAAAAATGTTATTAAAATTGGCCAAGGTTCCAAAAATGTTATTCCAAAAATGTTATTAGTAAGCCTATTGGAAGATAAATCTAAATATGTTAATTTGGTCAAGTTGGCAAAGTCTTGAGGTATATTAGTAAGCATATTGGAAGATAAATCTAAATATGTTAATTTGGTCAAGTTGGCAAAGTCTTGAGGTATTTTAGTGATTCCGATGCCAGAAAGACTTAATTCGGTCAACATGGTCAAATTGGCAATGGCTGTAGGTATACTCCCGGTGAGGTTAAAACTAAGACGTAAAGAAGAGAGGGGTAGACGGAATATTTCAAAAGGAATAGAGCCTGAAATATCAAGGCTGGAAATGGATAGATGTGTAATGTGTGTCAGATTACCCAGCCAATGTGGTATTGTGCCTGAGAAGTCGTTCTCTTCAAGAACCAAGTACTCCAGTTGCTGCAGCGAGCCCAACTCCGCTGGAATTCTTCCCGTCAACAAATTGTCAGAAAGATCCAAGGAACGCAATTTCTGCAGTCGGCCCAATTCGGCTGGAATAGAACCGTTCAGCCAATTGCCGCTGAGGTCAAGTGCTCGCAGGAATTTCAGGCGGCCAAAATCATCCGGAATTCTTCCTGTCAAAAGGTTACCAGAAAGATTGAGGCTATGCAGTAATGAGAGGCTGCTGAGAGATGATGAAAGACTACCTTCCAATTCTGCTTCGAAATAGGTATCTCCGTCTTCATTGACAATTGCATTAAGGTCAATTGCAGCGAATGCCAAACCATGAGGAGCAGATATTGTGGGAGTTGTGGGCCGTCCAGTTGGAGAGCTTTCCGGAGGGATCATTTGTGATGCAGCTTTTGAATGACAAGAGGGCAGCAACGTCCCTTTGCTCGTGGGAATCCATGGATTCACTTTCCTCCACCATGCTTTCAGAAATGGAAGGAGGAGGATGAGGATTCCTCATAGGCGTTGCTGCAGGCAGAGAGGCAGCGATGCAGAGAAGCAATAATGATATTACTGAGAAAGGAGCCATATATTCTCCGTCTCCCCACTAAACAACGACTTTCAAATCCCAAATCCGTGTGAGGTGTGTTATGGGGTGCATGCATATTTATAACTCTACGCGGCTTCTCATGTGAAGTCCTGCGTAGAATTGGGCGAGTGAGTTGCTGAGGAAAGTGGAGATGAAACAAAATCGTGGCGACCATTGATTGGGTACGACGTAGAAATAATCTGATAAATCGTGTGTATCAATCCCCACCACACAATAACAAAACTCGGAATAATTGAAATATATATTATATATGTATATATTTTAATATTATTTATATTTTAATTTTTTATTAAAATTCCTTTGGCGGTAGTCTTTGCGTGGTTTCATCTAAATTTAAAATCAAGTTTTGATTTTTTTTTTAAATAATGAGACGTAATTAGCATATTACTTTTATATTTATGAAATAAATGTGACTTAAAACTCGAATATTATTTTTATGTTTTGTTTTCCCATTTTGAGTTATATATACTGATATCGTAAAATAAATTATCATAAAATTTAATTTAAAATTTATATTTAAATTAAATTTAAATTAAATATTTGTAGTATATAAAAGTTTTAAATAATAGGATCATATTAATATAAGTCGGCTAATATTAATATTTATGAATTTAAAAATTAATATTAATATTTTTGAATTTAAAAACATGATAATAAAAAAATTTAAGTAATAATAGACCGAAATTTTTAAATATTAAAAATATTTATAGTTTATTTATTTTAAAAATAGAAAAAATTTGAGTGTTAATTAAATAAAATAAGGATTTATTTAAGATTTACAAATTTTCACTGATATAGGTGTAGAGAGGCAATAATCATTCTCGAGGGGATAGTAGTTTTTACTTATGAATGAAGTGTTGGATCCATGTCTAATAATCGGAAGAACACATTATTACAAGGCCTCAATTTAGCTGATGACTTGAAAATAAGGAAGCTAATAGTGTTGGGAGACTCCAATATGAGTATTAAGCACATGGTCTCAAATTATTCACCATCAGATATTCAGTTGCCTCTTATTTAGCCAAGATCCAACACAGTTATGGAAAATTTGAAAAGTTGGAATGCTATCATATTCTTTGTGAACTCAACAGAATCATTGAACCAAATGCCCATAAGGCTTCAAGGAAAAGCTAGCAGTTCTTTCCATTAATGGCCATCATTATGATCAATCTATTCCTTAAATTCTGACTTGCATCACTCATATATAAATCATATAAGCAAATGGAACTATCCAATGCAATCATCTCTCACACAACAAGGACAATGATGACAATACACGTATGTTTGTGTTGCATGATCTGATTTAATGCCATCTCATCTAATGAAGGCCTCGAGGATTTTATGAAATTAATCAAAATTTAATTTGAAACTAACCATCCTTGGGCCTTTGTTTGGAATTCACGTATGGATTCTAGATGCAGCTTAGATCACAAGTTTAGTCCCTTTCTCTCTCTCTTTAACAATCTTTCTTCCACCATTTTAGCCTAGTTCCAATCTTCCTTTAGTCGAACTTCCCTCATTTTCGTCTTCATTTTTGACATCCTTGTAGCTTTAGTGGAGATGGAGTTCCATGTCGGAACATTTTCGAAGAAAGAAGGTCCTCCACTTGGATTCTTTGAATAATTCCTCCATCCCCCTACTTATATTGTTTATAAACAATCTCTTTGGACAAACTTTGACGGACGCATGCAAACTTCCACCTCTACCTTCAATGGCATGAATCTTCCGTCACTAATCTATTATCCTCCTTTCATTTATCATGGACACTATTATCAAGTAGGAAATTGGCTCTACTTTGAAGCATGAAATCACATTAGGAATTCTAATGCAACAAAAGAAGAGGTTCAATGCATCATAGAATGTGGTTCAAGAATTAACAAAGGGCCAAGTCCCAACATCAATATCATTGTTTGGAAAATCACTTCTAGCTTCTTTTGCAACAAGCCCCCATTGTTTCAGTTACCCTTTTCTCTCCCATCATTGAGTGGAGATCAACAATAACACTTTGAGTCACTAAGAACCAAGAAGAAGCTATATGAGGGAAAAACAATATTAGAAGCAACATTGCTTCTAAATTAAATATGGATACATAATATCTAGTTTAATTCATGATGTATGAAGCATTAGGCATGGACCTCTTCGAATTTCTATAATATTTCTATAATAGGTAGGGGCCTCTTTTGTACACTTCGCCTCAACTAAAATATTTTTATTTAATAAAATTTTCCTAGTGTTTGTGAAAAAAATGATTTACACTTTTTATTTCTCGTTGCATAATATATTAACTTCTTAATATATATTACATCAATTTTATACACATATCATAAATTTTAGACACATATCTTTCGATTTTTCTTTTTCTAATGAAAATCCCCTTAAAGTAGGATTATAGAAGTGAATTAATACCAATGAGTAAAGCCATGTTCCTCACCAATTATTGAAAAAAAATACACCTATTTTTTTTTGTCTTTATTCCCCAAGAGGAGTCCATATTTATTTGTAGCTATGTCACATATTTCCAACTCTATCATCATCTTTGTTTTTCTATCTTTTCAACTCATGAAATTATAAAAAACTTAAAACCTCATAATATGGTAATGTTCCCTTTATGAAAAAATTTCCCCATTTTGTATCCCCACTTGAGTCAAGTCAATACAAATAGAAAATAACCGACATGCATTTAACTACATTATTAAAATTAATCCTCTAATATTTTTTATCCCTATGCCCCACTCAAATCAACTCAATATGTAGATATTTGATCTTTCTCCCTTTTATTTTCCTTAACCCTTCCAACTTTCAACTCCATCACTATCTTTCAATTTCCAAAATTTGTTTTCTTTTCAAATTTTCAACTCCATCACTATCTTTCATTTTTGGAGATTTGTTCTGTCTTTCTAACTCATAACCTCTAAGGTACAATGAACTTTGATAATATTCCTATAATTTTGTTTGCCTCTATACCCCACTCAACTCAAGTCCATATGTACATATATGATCTCTTTCCTTTGTATTTTCCTTAACCCTTCCAACTTTTCAACTCCATCACTATCTTTCAATTTCCAAATGTTGTTTTCTTTCCAACTTTTCAATTCCATCACCATCTTTCATTTTTCGAGATTTGTCTTGTCTTTCTAACTCATAATCTCTAATGAAAATTGAAATTTGGTAACATACCTCTAATTTGTTTTCCCTATACCCCACTCAACTCAATCAATATGTACATCTTTGATCTCTTTCCTTTGTATTTTGATTAACCCTTTCTACTTTTCAACTCCATTACCATCTTTCAATTTCCAAAATCTTTTGTCTTTCCAACTTTTCAACTCCAACACCATCTTTCAATTTCCAAAATTTGTTTTCTTTCCAACTTTTTAACTTCACCTCATCTTTCATTTTCCATGATTTATTTTATTTTCTTAACTCATAGTCTCTAAGAGACATTGAATTTGATAATACGTTTCTTTTGCTTTTGTTTATATGGATAAGCTATATACCATTATATTATAAAAAAATAAATAAAAAATACAACATAATGAAATAATTTAAATAATTTTTTAATTAATAAAAAATAAATAGAAATTAACAATAAAAAGAATGAAACGTTATAAAAAATGAAATGAGAATGGATTATAAAATAAAAAATGAATAGTAACAATCAAAAATAATTAAACATAGTAAAGTAGAATATTTTTGGGTGTGTATAAAAAGATTAATTTATTTTTTAATAAAATGAAAAATGAAAAAAAATCTTAAATAATAGGATTTTTAAACTTATGGAAAAATTTATATATATATTTATTATTCCATGAGATACAAGGATAGAATTAAATAATATGACTATTGAAATTAGAAATTAAAAAAAAAAAATTATTAGAAAATTTTTTCACCTATTTATTCTGCTTATATTCTTCAGTAAAATTAAACATTTCTTTTTCAAAGTAATTATCCCATATTTTATAATTCTATTAACATCTTTATGTTTTGTCACCCTTTCTCTCCAATTTATAAAATTAAAAAAGACATTAAAACTATAATAATATTTTTTTATGAACAAAATTCAGGAGAAAGCACTATTACACGGGAGGCTAAAGTCAGGAGTAAACAACTAATGACAGGGGAATCTATGATGTGGGTCGGTGTAGTTGTTGGGACTGTATTTGTCATTGTTGGGACTGATCATGTGGGCCAGTAAGTCCTTTAGTCATACTTGTGCATTGGGCTCTATCAACTATGGACCGTTCCTTCCTACTCTCGTTACAACCCTTAGGTACGATAGAAAAAGAGTATAAGTCCCCCTTAAATGGTTTCCCCTTTAAAGTGAGAAAACAACTAGCTAGTTGAATACTTCTTATAGTGTTTAAGCACAACTTTTAGCTGTTAATAACTCTGATCCTGAAAAGAAAGTTCGAATTAACGAGAGAGGACTCTATGTTGGTAACCCAGTGAAGGCCACAATAAAGTAGCTAGTAGCTCATGCAATGTGTGGGTTTGAGCATGGAATTGGATGAATCATGTTACTACAAAGGTGGTGTTAGGCCCCTATACTACTAGTGTAACCCATTATTGTTATTAGTACAACCCACTTATTATATTGATGTACACATGTAGTGCCCATATTGTTACTATTGTGCCCCATAGAAGCCCACTATTGCTATTATTGTGCCCTTACATTATTATTGTTATGTTGGCGTGCTGGTATTATGTTATGACCTTAGACTATCCTATATATAGAAAGGAGGTCTTTTCATTTGGTTATCATCCAAGAATTGGTTCATTTATGTAATGTAAAGGAGGGTTTGCCCCTCGAAGAGGGCTGAATTTTAAGGCGTTGATCAATCTTATCTTTTTCTTGAGCTGGTTTCATAACATTTGGTATTAGAGCTTTGGATTCTAGGGTTTCGCTGCTCCAAATAGGTCATCGTGGAATTTTCACTATAACGTTTTTTATGTGACGCTTCAGAAGCTAAAAACAAAACCCATTTGAGAAGAAATCACATTGAATCTCAGGTCTGAATTTCAAAGCTTTTTGCGATATATTTGTGGAGATATGATCTGCGAAAGTTGGTCTTTTTGCAGACTCCTGAATTACACTCCAAAAAGGTGACTTGGGGAAACTCATCATAACTTTCTCTCTGAGAATCAGATTGAAATTTCGTCAGAAGGTACAGAAAGAGGACAGACTGTAGTTTCTTGTATATATTTTTCAGAACCAAAGGTCAAAATAGTGACTCGAGGCACTTCATACAAGTTCGCTCTTTCGGAAAGGTCTATAATCAGGTCATCTTGGGAGATTATGCATAACTCCTTCTTGGAGAACCCAATTTGGATCACACTAGTGGCATTGGAAAGAGGACATAGAGGGATACTACAGGTCGCAATTTCAGAACTTAAAGATCTAAAAGTACAGAGTTACAGTCGTTTCAAGATCGAGCTCCTAAAATCAAGAAAAAGCAAGATGAGGAAGTTTGATGGCAAGGATCCGGTAAATTGGATACTTCAGATGGAGCAATATTTTGATCTACATGTTGTACCACTGTTACAAAAGGTTTGTATTGCATCTTCATATTTAGAACCGGATCAACTTTTATGGTATGAAGGGCTTTGTTGTCGTAAACAACTTGTTACATGGTCAATTTTCACGGAGGAAATGATAGCACATTATGAGGATACAAATAGAAACACCTTTTTTAGAGCAACACCACAACAATTGGAAAGAGTAAAAGGGCTTTGTGACATAGT
>APFE030817899.1:0-11390 GCA_000404065.3 Pinus taeda | reverse complement strand
GTATTTTCATTTGTATCATCGAAGAATTTTTCATTTATGTAATGTAAAGGAGGTTTCCCCCTCGAAGAGGCTGAATTCTAAGGTGTTGATCTATCTTTTCTATCTTTTCTTGAGCTGGTACCATAACAGGTGGAGAATGGAAAGCAAAGTAGATGGAAAAAAAGAGAAACCACTATAAACAATACAACTGGGTAGAGGAAAATACATTAACACAAACAACCATATGTGCTATGACAAAGTAAGGCATGCTACGACTACGAAAAAACATAGAGTGGGATATGAGTGTGCAATGGAAATTGGTAAAGAAAACACACGATGTGTGAGTATGCAACAATAATCATCAAGAATGAAATGCATGTTATAAGTGATTGATGCCTTAGTATAAGACATACAATAGCATATTAAGGCGCATGCTAATAGAAATAAGGAAAAGTCATGATGCATGAAAACAAATTGCAACTCACAACTCCATGAAGATAGAGAACTAGTCCCTATTACACACAATAAGAAAATGCACCTAATACTCATACTGGTTGGATACACTCATTCATGAGGCTGGTATAAAAAGAGTTTTTCACATATCTTATTAGCACTCTCAAAAAATATGGATACATGCATATTAGAGTACAACCATGAGATCCTACTAAGGCTAGCTAATGTTACACAAGTGTATCATGTGTTAATGGAACACTATGGATGGGAAGAGTCCCCCCATACGGATTTATTATGGCTTATCATCAATCTACAGGGCATGGGACAACCCTTAGGATTTTCATACTGGATAGGATCTTTCTATATCCTTGTATACTATGAGTGTATAGTAGGAAGACACGTGTAGGCTTAGGCTCTACCCCTAACCCAATAAAAGAAAAAATATATATCTAGAGGTCCCACCCAACTCTATGGGTTTGACAAGAAATCCTCCTTAAGTAGTCAGGAAGGATGCCTACACTCTCAATATAATAGACACATGGTCATATGTAGAGAGAAGGATCATCCTGTTATGGTATTATAGGATGAATAAAAGACCCACACCCTAATGTGATATGAGGTGAAATGGGTAAATACACAAGTGAACAAAGTGGAACACATGGATTTGAACTAGCTATGAGGTGTAGTCGGATGGGTGGGGCTTCCCTCATGAATAGTCTACCTCGCTAGGCAATCTCACTAATCAGTAGCACTAACTGATAGACAATCTATACTACTCACTGGTCAGATTGACTGTATTTCTAGGCTTGCCATCGTAAGAGTCATTCTGCTAGGTGGGCTTTCCTTCTGACTTGCCTACATGTTCATAACATTGCCTTCTTCATACACCCACCAAATCAGAGTATTAAAACCACCAAATACGGGGTATTCCCACACCTATTTTTCCCGGGTTGAAAGGAAAAGAAATAGAAGAGCTAGTAGTAGATCCTCTAATAGTTGATCCAGGTATGGGTGTGACAAAGGATGCTTCCAAGACCTTTTACTTTCGTGATGAGTTAAATTACATTTTTAAAAGAACATAAATGAATACATCTGCATGCTGTAAAGAAGAGGAACATGAAATTCATCAACACATGAAAACATAAGCTATTGACAACGGAGTTCGTCTAGGAGGCACTACGTCTCCAGGCCTCGGTGTCAAGATGGTGTAGGCCGCTACATTAAGTGTTGTCAATAGTGATGATGTACATAAGAGATGATGTTGCTATCATACAAGGAAAATGCCCTCATGCAGGGATGGCTCCAATAGATGTTACACTACCGGAACCCTCAGTCAAAAGACTCCTATTAGTATGACACAAAAATCATGCATGATGAGCATCCCACCAACATGGCATGAAAGGGATCTCAAAACGAACATGCATGATGACAACATGAGTATCCCATAAACATACAACAAAGGGATATCAAACATAACATGACAAATCATGACAACAAGTACATCACATAGACGATTACACATCACATCAAGCACGAATCATGAAAACGAGTAATAAACAAGATTCCACATCAAGCATCACACAGGGATCTGTGCAGCACAATCCATAGAAAAAGAAGTACATGAACACACTGCATATACCTCACAACCAAGGGCCATATGAAGAAGCAAATGTCAAACTACTGAAGCTTTTCATGCCATAAATCTCACAACATCAATCGCATGGAAATGATTGCTCGCACATGAATGTTGGCACCTGCATTCCACTTAGAAAAGTGGTTGAATAATAGAATGAGAAAATGATAAATTTGAATGCACCATTAGATTTTTGGCGTCAAATAGTGTAAAATCGACTATCCAATTTTTGAATTTTGAGAAATTGAGAATCTGGGGCTCAAGGAATCTTTTAGATTCTCCTTAGATTCCTCAAAGATTCCCTCCTCCGAGTCCTTTGCAAATAAGTTGCTCAGATTAGGAAACTGACTGTACCATCGGGTTCGTGTCACTGAGAGGTGTAAGATCGACATAAAATTTGTCCAATTTGGACACTGCAAAAATTTCACCCTCTTGGAAATTTTGCTCAGTGATGGTTTCACCTGCTTAAAAGAATTAATTAAAAAAAATTAACTACCTCGTTTTTCGTGCTCTCTCTTGGTTCCTCCATATGTCTGGGTGCATTGAAAAATCAGGTTTATATAAGTTTGCTAGGCGGACTTATCAATAAGTCAGTTTATCCCAATGATAAAAATAAGCATTAGTTGAGGAGGGGTTTGGTGGTCAAACCCCACCCCTCCTTTTTTTTACATGTTATTGTTTTCTTAGAAACTAAGATGAATTTAAACGGGGGTCGAGTATGCATTAGGCGACCCGCCCCATGCCTCCCACAGAACCGAACACACATTAGTCATACGTGATTTATGGGCATGCTTTTTTATGGTATACAATTGATGGTATGTTGTATTAATGGGGTGTTCTTTTATGGGTTCAATGTGGGGCCGTCGTGTGGGTGGGGCCGACCCTCCCACTAGACGTGGGTTCAACTCTCATCGACTCTTTAATGTGTCATATGGTATATATGAGGTGTGGGTGGTGGGGGTGGTGGCCCACCACCACCATAAATATATATATATATATTTATTTATTTATTTTTATTTTTTCATTAGTTATAAGGCCTTTTCAAAATTTTTGAAAATTTGACCGAATGAGTCAAACTAGCCAAGCTGCAAATTTGCATGGAATATGGCCTAGGTTGGAAGGAATTTGGTGGACAGATTTTGTTAAAATTGCAGCCTCCTTAAGCCTAAGCAGTGAGCAAAAAGTCAACCGAACTTTAACTACTTCTAACTTTCACATCCGGACATGAATTGACGAACCATTCACACTACCGTGACTAGGAAAACAAGATCTACACTTTGGCCCTAGTTTGAGCATAATCTAAGCAGTTTATTTTTTGAGCTTTCCTGAGTCTTCTTTGTCCTGTGTGTGTCTCTGTAGCCACCTGGATCAATCCTCCCCATTTAGGAGCTTTTGGTCCTCCAAAAGAATGAAAAATAATCTACAACTTCTTTGTACCTTGTCTGCATCACAAGCGTCCTGAAAGGTCTCGCTTCCATCTCTTCACCTTTGTTCTTCAGAGCCTTAAGCAATGAGCCGACACTTGAAACCTTTGCAACCTGTAGTACATTGTTCTCACAAATTACATGCTTGTCTCTCATGACCAAATAATGACCTAAGCATCCCATACTTGCCTTGAGTTCATAACACATATTCGGTGGTCAAGTTTACATTAAGATGGACACAATACCCCAGCTACAAAAACAAGGCCAACGTATCATTGTTGCTTCAACAAGTGATGGAAAAACACACCACCACTACAACACATGATTTACAAAGATAAGGCTAGACACTATTTGCTTTGACAGGTGATGGAAACACGACGTCACTTTCACAGTTGATCATGCAACACAAAATAATACCAAACATCGTTGTTGCTGAACAAGTGATGGAAAACACATCATTACTTTTACATTTTAAAATGAAACAAATGATTTAAAAAATCACGACCATGATATGCTAACATATGTAGAAACCATTTTTCACTTATCAATGTGAATAGGTTGCCTCCTTATGGTGGTTTTGCTTATCGAACGACTGTTACACCTGGTTCTCACATCGACACTTTGTCTTTAAGGCATTGGTCTGGATGGAGCCTCCAACAAGTGGCTCTTTGATGGCCACTTCTATCGCAATGATTTCAATAAATATTCTTTCTCTAGATCACTTAACCTATTTCCTTACATGCTGTTGAGAGGGTCTTTCACGCCTCATCCTTTTGTGTACTGCCATTCTTTTCCAACACTTAGAAAATGTATGGTTATGTAATCCACAAAAGGAACATGTTTTTCGGTTCCATGTTTTACGTTCATCATTAACAACATGAACATAATTGAAATGAACATTCGAATGTCGCAAGTGGTTATACCTTTCCTTGTCGTATTTGATGTCATTATGCCAATAAGAGCTTGCCTCAGCTCTTTCCCTGCAATGGAAACTGCCATGGGATGATGGGGATGCTTTCCCATAATTCTCTTTCTTCGACGATTTCGACGATGTCTCGAAAGAATCTGACACCTTCAAGCATTCTCCTTTGGTGTATCTCGAGCCTGCAAATTGAGGTCTTTGCACAACCTCCAATGGTTGAGTTATGCCTTGGTTATTGACACCAAGTTCTATTTCCTCCTCGTGCCTCATCCTTATAAGGAGCCTCATGTTTGTCCCTATAATTGGGATCTCCAAATCTCCAACAAAAATCATACTATGTGACGACGAAACTGAAAGGAAATCAACATCTTTTACCTACTTTGTCGATTTGGAAAGAACTGATGAGGGCTCCTCATCATCTGTTGTTGCTAGTTCCCTAGTTGTCTGGGCACATTCCCTAACTTCCTTTCTGACATACCCAATTCCTCTTCGATAGGGTAATTCCTCTACTTTGATGGGGTTGACAATGCCTTGGCCATTAATGCCCAAGCCTTTTCCTTCATACCCCGTTTTCTTTAACAATTTGGAGCCAATTCTTGTGGTGTGATTTTCAAAAATAGCGAAATCATCATTAGGAAATATACATGAAGATGGAGAACTACTTTTTACCTCACATGGGTCACGCTGCAACTTTTCTAAGGCCTCGTCCTTTGCTTGCACCTGTTGTAGCAAACTATGTTTCTCCTCTTTCTCTTCATGTAGAAGCATATTCAATTCAGTATTATCTATTTGAAGATTATGTTTGTTGTGCTTCAGTTCTTCCAAGGCCTCTTCTGTGGATTGCAACTGAAGTTGCAGTCGCTCCGTTTCTTTTGTCTCTTTTTTTAGAGTTTCATACATTATCTCTACCCTTTTGGAAATTTTGAGCATGGTCTCGTACATCGATTTTTCATCCTCTGTCACTGCACGTTCCATTATTCACACTGCAATTCACATCAATGTAAAGACCGCTCTGATACCAATAGTAGATCTAGTAGTTTATTTAGTTAGTTCTTTTGATCTAGTTGCTTACATAGCATTACTTATTTTAGTTAGTCCCAAAAGGATAGAAAACAAGGATGATTGACCTTTACACAATTTCCTAAATGAAAAGAAAGTCAAAGTCAGAGGTTGAGTACAAAGAAATTAAAATCTCACCTATAGATTCACCCACAAAAGTAGGGAGGACATGAGTTAATTTTTTGAATGATTTTATTTCAATTATAAAGATACAGCTTGACTTGGATGGGAAAGTGTCATGTAACATCTGTGAGTGGCATCTCGATGAGCATTGCGATCGATTGGCAAAGTAATAATAAGGAGATCTTCATATTTGTCACTAATGTACAAAAGTTACCAAAGAATACACCTTGGTCATTCATTGAGACTTAGAAGTTTACGCCTAGGGAACTTCAAAATCCTTCACACCCCAAGAGAGCATCTAGTGGCAAGGGGCATCGTTACCTAGCCACTTTTACCCCCATACCTATAGCAACCACTAGTATTGGATCTTCAATCGTCAAAAGAACTGCTCTCAAGGGCTACCTACATTCAGACTCCATATAGTGTACAAACTTGCTTGAGTGGGCCAAATATCGCCATTGACTTTCTTAAACCTACTGGCATTACTTTTGTGTTACTTTTATAGACGCACCCCTACTTCACCAACCTAGATTTACTGCTTGCACCTTACTTTAACTTACAACATTGTATTGATTGGATGGAAGAGTTTCACATAGATCTTCTTGTATGAGCATAGATACAACACTTGCATTCGATCACACTTCCTGTTGAAATATTCTTACTTTTGGTACCACTATGAACTATACTGCTGAGGAGATTTACCAATACGATTCAAAATAAACTGCATTCTAGGAAGGAATATACCTACCTACCTTTCACATAAATGCCTACACCTTCTAGTTAGTTACCCACTAGGCTACCTCAAACTATCTATCCCTGTACACTTTCCTCATCCATGCTTAGTTGCTATTGCTCCATTAATTAAGATAGAAAACATTGCTAGGAAAGAAACTTTAGATCCCTACCTTTCCTGTCATTTTATTGCATACTAATCAGGTACCCACCCTATCTATTCACCTATAGCTTCCAGAAATACTTTGTTGGTGATAGTAACTAGTCTATGAACTACCATATCCTTAGAAATTATTTTGGGTGGGTGGTACCACTATCCAACTTCTGGGTATATAACTTATTTCGCCAAATAACCTATGCTCTTCATCCATTAGAACACACTTGAACCAAGTTTCATGGATCATACAATACTAGTTATTATGGAAATATAGTATCCTATTACTAGTGTGTTACTTGTAGTGAGCTTATACATGTGGAATACTAGTGAGAAGCATAATGATTACCATTACATGTACTTGATTCTTGTATTAACCTTGACATATGACTGTTGTGTACTGGCATTGTTCAAGATATGAGTATTGTACTAGTTATACTAATTCCATTGAGTGAATACACATACTATCTCCTTTGTTTAAACCATCAATACTATGAGTGTAATAGAAGTAGTGATGCTCATTATGAATAGTAACAAGCAGGAAGCTCCATAACTCTTACCAACTTTCATTACGGTTGGATAAGTAGTACTAGTAAGCATAGTGAAATTGAGACTATTATAGACATGTAAGTTCATCCCATTAGTTGTATCCATTATATATCATTAATAAATAACACTTAACTATCACTTATACAGGTATAGATGTAATGAATCATAGTATCTAAGAGCTATGATTAGGCTCATTCATGCCTTTGATATGTAATGGAATTAATTCATCTTATATGACTAGCTTGACTATACTATCTGCCTAATTAAGATACCATGTATAGCGGCTCTTATCCAGGTTATGATGACGCCATATCCATAATATGGAACTAGTATTTATATGAATGTATCCAAGCCATTGAATCCAAGGTAATGAATAGTTACGCTGATATGTAATCTCACACCAATTAGAAAGCATTGGAACTAAGCTTTGTACTATTCATGTTGATTTGCTCCCCTGGTCAGTTTGGATCAATATGGCTATGATTAAGTCATATCTAAGCTACCTGTTATCAACCTTGGGTCTCAAAGTAGGACATATGACCCACTCGCGGTATCTAATAAGTCTAATCATGATATAAGGATATGACTTCTATCAGAATCAACACACTTAACTAACATATGGGATTAGATTACTCATACCTAGTGAGCTTGATATATACATATCACTTCTAGCTAACCTATTAGATAAGTTCAAGCGGGTATTAAGGTGTTATGGATCTACTTGTTTAGACTTACTTACATGATTGATTAGGTGATTATAGTACTACTTATATCAGATATGCCTTAATTTCCCTTATTGTGGGATGCATGTGATCGATGAGCTATGGGAATAAGAGCACATATACATTACACATATAAGTAATAGGCAATCACAAGATCATGAGCTATGTTATTATGTAGATACCATGTGTAAGAAGAGTCATTACACCCAATACTCTTCATATGTTGAATATGGACTATCTCTACTTAGAATAATATAGTATTATTACCATTGATTTCATAGTACAGGTATTGATATTGTTTCATATTAGCTAATCTAAGCTTCAGGAGTTTGAGTAAGGCTACTACTTAATGGTGCCCATTAGGGTCTCACTTATTCATACCAACTCAGTCGTTTCCAAGCTGATAAGTGTCATAGTGCTAGTTTCATTTAATCAAAGGGTCATGCTTATCCACCTAATCTCACTAAGATGATAACTCTAATCATATCTATATTATGGAAATAAGATTGGATCTGATCACTATAAGCTAATATGTAAATCATAGGAATCCAGGTTCAACTCATAGGGTTAATTCTACTTACTAATCTTAATCATAATTTGACTAAGCTTACATTGACTCATATCCTATAAGAATGGGATTAGATCTACTTTAGTAACAAGTATAACAAGGAATCATGATGAGAATGGTTAGACTAGTATACGTAGTGGAAACAAGAGTGCTTTGGTTTACAGACAAATGTCTATGAATATGAAGTGTGTTAATATTGATGATATTATGCGTAGTATGTACAGAGCTTATACGTGTTGGAACCATCAGTAAGAGAAATGCTTGTAAGCTATGGGATTTCTATTGAACATCCTTAGATTACATTATATTCATTCAACTAGTGACGACCCTTATGTTCACACTCGTTACTACTTGCTATGTTGAATATGTAATGGCAATCAGTGCTTTGATCTCACTTACATACGTGCTAATCACTGAACATGTGGAATTGAACCACATCCTTTAGCTCGTCATACTTTGAGCTTATTCACATATCTAATCAAGCTTAGGTTTACTCAACTCAATTACAAGTATGTACTTAGTTTGACCTATATCGTGTTGATTATATTACATAAGTCTATGGGTTTCATCCATACTTATGCCATAGTATAACCCATATCTCCTTTGCATTACTATAGAGACTAGTATCACACTTACTAACCCTTATTAATGGGCATAATAGTACAATTTTATGTTTGAAAGAGTAGTACTAGTAGATATAATGAAAGTGTAGACTCATAGTGAAAGCATCATGTTCACCATGTAAGCTTGATAACATATAGCACTATTTTAACATAGTGAATGGAACTGGTATAGCTTAAGTAAGCAAGCGCTTTTTTCAGATTACTAAGCCCATATGGTACCAATCTATTTACCCTAAGCTTAGATGATAGGAACACAATGTGTTTTATCATTAAGCTACTAACAGGAATCACCCTTATACTACTTAGTATGTTCCAAACCTATAAGGAAACAAAGGGTGTAAGTAACATAAGTTTGTCACTCTATGAATACGATACCTTCAAAGTGATAGTAATACGATTTGATCACTTGTTCGATACCCTATCTCTTACATAAACGAATCAAAGTCTCTAAGCTTACTTATCCCACTTGTCACTAATGTTGCTAAATTTACCATCATATTTAGAGTACTTATTCTAAATAGCAATGACGTGCTAATTTATATGTAATTATGGCACTACTTATTAGGTTTCTCACACTTTTCGCATCTTCACGGCTAATATCACATCATTTTATTACGAAACATTCACTAGTCTAATCATTACGATTATACAGTACCTATTTAGTGACACAGTGATTCCCATTCCTTTGATGCTTTGATTAACATACCATAGAGTAATGAGATTGATTACGTAATATCCATAATGATTGAGTACTATAAGATTACTTATACTGGTTAGAGTTAAGCTCACAACATGTTAGATTCATTTGAATGGATGAGTCTTATTACACTTACTCTTAGGAAGCTTCTATAAGTATTGACGACCGTCTTCTAAGAGCTTAGTGTAAACAAGGGTACATATTATCTATAATGATTAAGCATGGTATCAAAATCCATATAATATCTACAAGAGCATGAAGCCCAACAAGCTTGATCAAGGTTGTCTTACTAGTATACCCATAACTACCATGTGTATTGTTCTTTATATAACAGCGTTCAACATTATGTAAAAATTGCTTCTAAATTAAATATGGATATATAACATCTAGTTTAATTCATGAGGTATGAGACATGAGGCATGGAACTCTTAAAATTTCTATAACAGGTAGGGGTCTTTTTTGTACACTTGCCCCAATTAAAATACTTTTATTTAATAAAATTTTTGTAGTGTTTGTGAAAATAAAAAGATTTACAATATTTATTTCTTTTTTTTCTTGGTGCGTAACCAATTAACTTCCTAATAGATATTACATCAATTTTATACACATGTATTGAAATTTTTGACACATATATTTTAGTTTTACTTTTTTTTGGTAAAAAGCCCCTTAAAGTAGGATTATAGAATTGAATTAATACCAACGACTAAATCCACGTTCCTAAACAATTATTGAAAAAAATTCACACTTATTTTTTTTGTCTTTATTCCCCAAGTGGAGTTCATATTTATTTCTAACTTTGTCACATATTTCCAACTCTATCATGATCTTTGTTTTTCTATCTTTTCAACTCACAAAGTTAGGAAAAACTTAAAACCTCATAATAGGGTAACATTCACTTTATGAAAAAAAATCCCCTTTTCTATTTCCACTTGAGTAAGTCAATACAAATAGAAAATAGCCCACATGCATTAAACTACAATATTAAAAAAAATCCTCTAATTTTTTTTGTCCCTTTGCCCCACTGAGCTCAACTCAATATGTAAATATCTGATAATTTTCCTTTGTATTTTCCTGAACCCTTCCAACTTTCAACTCCATCACTATATTTCAATTTCCAAAATTTGTTTTCTTTCCAACTTTTCAACTCCATCACTATCTTTCATTTTTGGAGATTTGTTCTGTCTTTCTAGCTCGTAACCTCTAAGGGGCAATGAACTTTGATAATATTCCTATAAATTTGTTTTCCTCTATACCCCACTCAACTCAAGTCCATATGTACATATTTGATCTATTTCCTTTGTATTTTCCTTGACCCTTCCAATTTTTCAACTCCATCACTAACTTTCAATTTCCAAAAATTGTTTTCTTTCCAATTTTTCAAGTCCATCACCACCTTTCATTTTCCGAGATTTGTTTTGTCTTTCTAACTCATAATCTCTAATGGACAATAAAATTTGATAATATACCTCTAATTTGTTTTCCCTATACCCCACTCAACTCAAGTCAATATGTACATTTTTGATCTCTTTCCTTTGTATTTTCCTTAGCCCTTCCTACTTTTCAACTCCATTACCATCTTTCAATTTCCAAAATTTGATGTCTTTCCAACTTTTCAACTCCAACGCCATCTTTCAATTTCCAAAATTTGTTTTCTTTCCAACTTTCCAACCTTTCAACTTCATCTCATCTTTCATTTTCCATGGTTTATTTTCTTTTCTTAACTCATAGTCTCTAAGAGACAATGAATTTGAT
>APFE030817891.1:0-13280 GCA_000404065.3 Pinus taeda | reverse complement strand
TTCATGGACTCCATAAGCAACAAAGGCCTTTGAACATCTTAAAGAGGCAATGTGCCAAGCACCAGTCTTAGCTATGCTGGAATTCACAAAAACCTTTATTATGGAATGTGATGCTTCAGGAAAAGGAATTGGTGCTATTTTAATGCAAGATGAAAGACCCATTGCTTTTGAAAGTCATCCAATCAAAGGAAAGTATTTACACAAAGCTATTTATGAGAAAGAAATGTTGGAAATACTACATGCGCTTAAGAAATGGTGACCCTGCCTAATGGGAAGACACTTCAAGGTAAAAATGGATCATGATCTCTTAAATAATTTTTAGAACAAATATTATCTTTAAAAGAATAGAAAAAATGGGTCACAAATATGTTGGGTTATGACTTTGAAATCATGTACAAAAAAGGGAAGCAAAATGTTGTTGCAAATGCACTATCAAGAAAGAATGAGGATGTGGAAGTATTGTTTTGTGCTATTTCTATTATCCAACCAAATTGGATAAACGAAGCAAGGGATTAATGGAAGATGGAAGACAAAGTGTGGCCACTCATTCAAAAGTTGCAGAAGATCCCAGTTCAAACATATTGCTAGAACTTGACGAGGAAGGAAAAATCATATTGGAACCTGGAGTAGTCACAGAAACAAGAACCCAACAGCTACAAAATCGATCAATTTCCGGGTATTTCATCAAGTGGAAGAACTTACCCACTGAAGATTCCACATGGGAGGACAAGAATTTTATACAGAAGTATCAAGAACTACTCAAGCATTGAGCACAACACGTTTTGAAGGAGAGGGGCATGTTAGGTCCCTATACTACTAGTGTAACCCCTTATTGTTATTAGTACAACCCCCTTAATATATTATTGTGAACATGTAGTCACCATATTGTTATTATTGTGCCCGATAGAAACCCACTATTGTTATTATTTTTCCCTTACATTATTATTGTTATGTCGGCTCTGATTATATTATGACCTCTTATATTCCTATATATATAAAGGAGGTCTTGTCATTTGTATCATCTAAGAATTGTTCATTTGTGTAATGTAAAGGAGGTTTCCCCCTCGAAGAGGCTTATTTCTAAGGCATTGATCTATCTTTTCTTTTTGTGAGTCGGTTTCATAATAGGGAGCACCCCGCTTTCTATTGATCAAGAATGAAGAAGGCCATAACCAAGAATTATCAGATACTAGTTTTTGTTCTACTTGTGATCCATTTCCATATTCATGTAATAATGATGATACAGAAGATGGCAATGCACCAACTAAAATTTCTCTCATGGGTAAAAGTGAAATTAATCACTCTAAAGAGAAAAAAAAAAATAACGGCCATAGAAGTAGAGGATAAAAGCCTCACAGATGAAAATAGAGATCATCAAAAGTTATTGCAACAGTTTGATGTAAAGGAGTGTGCCTACAAAGAAGATATTGTCACATTAAAAACCAAGTTGAGTAAAGGAAATAAAATTGAAGAAGGAACGAGAAATAAGTGTAAGGAAAGGAAAGATCAGTTTCAAATTTTGGAGGATGTAGTAGCTTCATTAAGAAATAAACTCGGAAATTTGCAGGGGGCAACAAGAAATGAAGAAGATGAAACAATCAAAGAGCTTAAAGAAACAACCAATTATTGCAAAGGACTAGAAGAGGAGATTATCTCTCTCAAATCTGATCTTGAAAAGTCAATCAAATGATATAGGGAGATTCTTCAAGTATCTCAACAATAATAAAATACCCTTAAGAAGGAGATCATTGAGTTGAAAACTCAATTGGAAAAGACTAGAGGTGAAAAAGAGGTTGAATTAAGTATTCTAGAAGGTAAGTTAGCAAAAAAGGATAAGCAATTGAGATTTCAAGATAGTACTAAGATTTTGGATAACATTCTTTATAGTTAAAGGTCTCCCTCCATTAAATATGGCCTTGACATTCATGAAACTATTAAAGGAGAATATAGTCCACAAGCTTGCACCAGGAACTTGAAAGCTAAGACGCAAAATGTTAAAAATAACAAGAAGAAATTCTAATTTAATTTTTCCTTGAATTAAATTAGGAATTAAATCAAAATTCTACTCTCATAGCAACTTGTAATAGTTAACTAAGTTAATTTGACTTAGTTGACTTAGGAAATTCAAGTTGGGAGTCTATCTAGAGTCATGTAGAGTGATCCCTAAATTTTAGGGGCCCAGTTTGAGTTCCTTTGAGTTGTAATTAATTAACTCAATCTAACTGGTTTATAGTCAATTAAACTTATTCCAAATGTTGGAGGAACTAAATGGAGTTCTAGTAGTGGGGATGGGCACTAGTGCAGCTTCACTGCCTCGTCAGTTAACTAAAGATTCACTCATAAATAACTCATGTGTGTCAGTTCAGAGAAAGACCTAGTTGAGATTAGAGTTCAGGGATAGTGTACAATCAATTGCATAATTTTTCGAGTTGTACAGATGGTGCGTGCAATCAATGGAAGGCCTATGATGGATTTCACAGTTGTGGTGAGAGATTTTCCCAATTAAATATGGTTTAATTTTCTCAGGAATTGTGCAAGGAAGTAGGGACTTGGCATGAAGCATATTTGGCTAAGTGTTGGCTTGAGCTGGTTTTTGAATCAGTGAGATAGATTCTGCTTGTGCAAGAATTGTTCGGTTTGAACAAGCATTGTATTTTCTTTTCAGGTCTTCTGGTTAATGCAATATAGCTAGTCGGGGTTTTTAGCAGTTGCTTTCCCCAAAGAAATATTGTGTTATGTGTGATTGAAATTCTTAATTTTATTCTTATTGTTTTCATCGATCAATTTTGGTTTCCACTGAAGAGTAGAGTAGATTCTTGTCTTGTGTTTTAGCATATCACATGATTTGTTGAATCTATAGTAAAAATCTACACAAAATGTGAAATGCTTGATAAAGAGATAAGAACTCAACTAAGGAAAGTGAATTTTCAAAGGAAATCATCTCATCCTAACTATAGAAGTATCAATCTATTACTCTCCTTTGGAAAATGATGTTGAATGTTTTATCTGTCATAACTTTGGACACTTTACAGCTAATTGCATAACCAGATTCACATGAAGATCATCAGTGCCCAGCTACTCAAGTTTCTTTTAAGGGATATTGGTTTACTTGAAACATGTTCGGTCACAAAGGTGTTAATTGCAATAGGAGGAATGTGAAACATAAACATTATGATTCCTTTGCTCCATTTTATGGTCATGTAATATTTTATACTTGTAACAAGTTTGCGCATAAGGTTATTAATTTCAGGTCAAGAATTTGGAATGGAAGCAAAAGATGGGATAAGTTTCACATGTTTGAGCACATGATTAGAAATTGCAAGCAAATTTGGAGGAATAAGGAACATTAGTCAGAGACATAGGGAATATTGTCCCTACTACAATCCATTGTTCTTAAAATTATTCTTCTAATAGTGAATGCAGAAGTGAATGTGGGATACATAACCTCATGAAGAATAGGTAATGATCAAGTCTACGGGACTATTGGTGTATGATCTAATGGGGGAGCTATGTATGTGTATCTTGATGATGATTTGCTATGTTTTTTTTTATTACTGACATTGTAATGATGAAAATAATGTAAATAGGAACAAACGTGACATGTTCATGGGGAGGTGTGGATTTAAAAACCAGCAGTTTATATTTTGTACGCAATTCTTATGAAAGACAGTGGTGTGTATATGTGTTTTTTGATATAGACAGTCACGTATTCTTCTCAGTAATGAAAAAGAAGTAGCACAAATTCAGGGGGAGCTTCACATATGCTTCCATCAGTTTATGATTTGCATTTTGGTTCTCACATATTTATTACAGATAGTTAATAATACTCATATGTTCCTGTTGAGGCCTCAGAAATCGCTGCCACAACATCGGGGATAACCACCCGGTCCGGACCTTGGTACAGCTCCTTTTCCATTTGGAATGGTGGCTCCGACTGGAGATAACAGGACCAGTTTCCCGATAATGAAATAAAAGGGATGGATGGGTGATGAATAGATTGCTTAAGTGATAGATGACTAGCTTATTCTATTGACGAAAATAGGGAAACTACTACTAATCCCGGGAACAACTTATTCATTAGGAATGCAGCGTTAAATGATCTTTATCTATTTATCAGGCATATAGATGACTCTGTAAAATAAATAAAAGATGTTCAATCATTCAAAGATTGCTTCATGTGAATAGTCACAATGAAGCGATAAATACAAATTACTACATTCACTGTTTATATCATCGATACATATATACGATTGAAAGGGAAGCATGCGATAAACAACCAATAGTGGAATGCATAAGGAATGTTGTGAAAAACACACACATATATATAAGCGATAATAGTACCATGTGAGCTGTAGATCAATCCGAAATATCAATCGCTATTCGAAATTCCTTCTTCAACACAGAAATGCTTTCAAACAATGACAATAGTGTACATTTGCATAAAAGCCTTCCTCATCAAATTCAGAATAATTGGTCAAGTTTCATAAAAGAATATCCCTGAAGTACAATATTGCAACTTTAGGGTTTAAGTCATATACAAAACTTTTACGACCCTTTCTAAATGCATGAAAGGGTCTATAAATACTACTAAGCTAGAAAGATCTATGAAACAAAATCCTACTAAATTGGTATCAGTAAATGTGGTCTATCTCTTAGGGGCGATTTGGCAGTTGGCGAATTGAGTCATGCCTCAGGTTGTTTTCCCTTAAACCTTATCTGGCTTATCGGAAGCATTTGTTCTACTTTTGGCGGTTTGTTGAGGCGCAAACTGAATTGGGCGGCGAAGGTGGCATCCTGAATGTCGGGTATAATATACCCGACAGCATCGGTTAGGCACTTCAAGGCGGCTCTTTGGCTGTATGGCTTGATTAAGAAGAACCAATAAGCATCCTTTGTCAAACTGTTGATTCTAGCGATCAATCTTGCGTTTTTCTCCAGCTCCGGGTAGCATGAGTGCTCCAACATATTTTCCGTTGTTAATTGACCTGGAGTGCATTGGGAAATTATATTAGATAAATAAAGTGTATTATTTACTAATTCAACCAAATTTCCATTGATTTTTTTGCATCTGGAAATTTCTCTTTCTGCTTTCATTAGTTGCGATTGTCATTCTGTGAATAATATCTCTTTGTGTGATTCCAGAATTCTCGGTAGATTAGTTGCCCGGCCTATATTAGAATCCTGCCATTCTATAAAGTTTGTCAGTGTTTCTTCGGCCTGGTCCAAATCGGTTCTTGCTTTTTCTATCTTTTCGCTTATGGATGCTACCAATTCACACAATGGTTCTGCTTGTGTAATCTGTTGACATAGTAGCTTAACTTGATTAATCAATGCCTTATTTAACTGGAGCGCTTCTGCTTTGAACTCATCTATCTGAGGGATCTTTTTCATTTGCTCAATTTGAGTGGTCAATTGAGTGATTTGATCATCTTTTACTTTCATTGTTCCCTCAGTTGATATTCTTAATTGCTCCAGTGCCGCTGATAGCTCCTTTTGCCTTTGGATTGCGCCTTCATCAATTCTCTGCTTTTGCTCTTGCAATTGCTTGGTCAGCTGATTATTGTTCTATTGCTGCACTAGCAATTCTTTCCCCGCCTGCTCTGCCCTCTGCTAAACTTCTGATAGTCTCGCCTGTAGTGAAGAGATGTCTTGGTCCTTGGTCTTTAATAAACTGCTTACCTCCGATGCTTTATCAATGGTTGCCGTTGAATATGCTCCAGCGAATTGCGATAGCTTGGTTAAGTCATCGGAGGGGTCGAATTCCTCTTTCCATACAACATTGCCCGTTACTGTTAATTCAGGGAATGGGGAAGGTTGATCAGCTCTTCTCCTTTTCCTCTGTCGCTTTACAATAGATTTATGCTTAGGGCTATAAAATACATCTAAAGGGGGAATCTCTTCAATCTGCAAAACGATTTCTCCCGTTGGATCTTTAGGAATTATCTCTGGTTCTTTTGTTTTGGGTAGGCCGCTGGTTTTGCCCGAAACCGGTTTCGATGTCGCTTCCTGTGTATGACCTTCTTTAGAAACCTCATCATCTTTCGAGCACTCTAGGTTGTCAATAATTGTACTGAATTTCTTCCATTGTTGAAGCAAATTCGGATCAACTAACATATCATTATTATTCTTAGAGCTGCTCTCTTCTTGGGTCTCTTCTGGGTTTCTTCTTGTCGCTGCACATTTTCCTGGGTCACCTCCTACCTCTGGCTATGCACTTCCTCCTGCTGCTTTGATGTAGTAGGAGGTGGCATATTACCTCGCTGCTCAGACTCGCTTGACCTAGTTGTTGTCGGAACAGTCGCTAACAGGTCTAGAGGCAGAGTTTGCAACCTCTGTTCTCTAATTCTGTTAAATTTGACTAGCTCTTCATCATTATACACATTTCTGACAAGCGACTTGACTTGATACAGCGATTCGGCTGATGCGAACAAATCTTTGAATTTGTCTTCTTTGTGCTCGACCTTGGCCAATTTGGCCTGGTCGAGCGCATTGTAAGCGATCTTCCTTGGGTCATACTGTCTGCTTGGCAGAGTAGCCAGAGTAAGCAAATTCATTTTCCCAGCTTCCTTCTCTGCATGCTTGATTTCATGCAGGGTATAAATTCCAATTCGTAATGGAAAAGAGGGCCAAACATGTTTTTTAGCTCTTTTCAAGGTCTGGGTAACCCCTTCAGCACTGATTTGATAAGCTACTTCCCTGGCAAGTAGCTTATCAAGGATGTAATGTGGTAGCACATGTGGCCTGGCCTGACTACCAAAAACTCTGATGTAGGTGAATTTCTCCTCCCCAAACCAACTTGCTACTGCAGTCAAATCTACCCCTGCTTGCTCAGAAATCTTCGGGGTAGGCTTATTAAAAATGGAATAATGAATTGGCAACATAAAACCGTTGCAAATTTGGTATAGGTGGTGCTTATAACTAGTCTTCCATAGTTTTTGATAATATATGTGAATGGGTGTGGGGTCTTGCGACGTCCACCTCCATCCCAGCACAGGAAACTCAGAATTAAAACACAACACATCCATAACATAGGCACTATAATAAAATGGCGAAATAACCCTCTCTATGACACGATAGTCAGACCTAAAATCGAGGATGGCTTTGGCTAACTTGTCGGATAATATAACTGCCTAGTCCATAATTTCTCCACTACATGTTGCCTCCATTAGGGGAACCATTTCTATAGTAAAATTGGCAGTCATGCAATCCCCATAGCCTACACATCATAATTCCAGCATAACAGTAAGGAGAACACAGGGAGTCAACTGAGTACTTACCCGAGGTTTCATGCTTGTGTTTTGCTGGATTCTGTCTCCAGCCTCGAATTGGTTTAGACTCGGTTTCGTTCTCTGCTCGAAATTTCTCCAGAAATTCAGCATTATATTTCTTCTCTTGTGTGGTAGGTGATATATTAGCCTTAGGTCTTCGGCTCGAAACGAGTCGAATATCCTCCCGTCTGCAGTGTTAAACAGTCTGTTGATAATTGGGAGCTCTTGGATTGCCCACCTTACCACATCTGTGTAAGGAAGAATCTGCTCCCGAGCCGCTATTCTGTGTAGAAAAGAGTCGACCAAGTCTTTTAAATTAGCATCAGATTTGCTAGTATTATCACATGAAATTTCTATTCGGTCACCTTTGGCCCTTGCCAAGTGGTCCTGGTGAGTCCTAAGTATGTTGTATCTGATATAAGTCCTTTGTTCTTTCCACTTGGATCAGTGACAGCTTGCCTTGCGGCTGGCGGAGTAGTAGGCATTGTAGTCTTCTTGGATTTCTTTCCCATTCCACTTTCTTTTGTTTCTATGGAAGAATTCTGCGCAGAGTGAAAGATAGGCGTAACACATGCAAGAATAACGTGAATTGAACAGCATGAAGTATATATATCTAGGTGCATTCATAGCGATCAATCGACTTAAGGTGGCCTTAGGATCAAATCCGTGGATAGATCTCAAGCCTGTTGTTTTCATTAAATGGTTGTTATGGCCTGTCAATCTCATTAATTCCAGTTGCTTCGATTAATGGCCGAATGATTTATTTGAAGCATGCTTTGGGTGATTTGGCAGTTTGAACGCGGATGAGCGGCTTTCCAAAGGATATGGCCTTAATTACGAATAAATCATATTAAACTGCCTTTATGACTGTTACTTTGAAAACTGCACTTTTTTACCCTTTACGCAATCGGGCATCGGGGAAATGCTAAGTTATTGCATTAGTTTTGTTTGGAATCCCCGATCGCCGATAGCGATATCGCATCACATCGGGCATATCTGGTAGGGCCGCTTAGAATGAGGGCATGGTAAGTTGCCGATCGCCGATAGCGATATCACATCGCATCGGGTGAGGGGAAGCTTATTTGCACTATAAGTGTTATCGCCGATTGCCGATCGCCGATTTCGCATCGCATCAAAGCAAATGGAATTACTCATGTTACTTTATGCTTTGCCAATATCCAATTGCGATTTCGCATCGGCGAAAACCAAGATGTCCCTTAAGTTGTGTTTTCTTTGTCATTGCGATATGCGATCTTGCGATCGCTTTATCGCAATGATAAAGATAAATCGTTTTATGTTGGGATTTTTGATTGGTTTTATTTAAAAGGTCTTTTAATAATGTTTCCTTTTATTCGAGTCTTTTTTGAAATAGAACTCTAAATTGATACCAATTTGGAACAAAAATTAAAAGGGACCCATTTCACACTATAATTTTGGAATTTTAATGATATGAAATGGGGGGGTTGTTGTATGGCACAACAATTGGCGATTCGCTGGAAGAAACAGTTATCTCTGAAAAGTATAGAAATACTTAAACTCTTTTCAAAATAGAAATTTTATTCAAAAGGAAAAATTCTAATATAACTAGGTATTATTGTATTCTAAAGAAAACAAAACTTTCTTTGCTAATTTCCTCTCTTGTTTAAAAATAGATACACTCCAGATTATTAAATTGGCATTTATTGGTTGATATTGATAAAACAGGAAACTTTTCCAACTCAACTATTAAAATTAACTCTTTTGCCATAGGTAGAGCCTCTGTTGCCAGCAAACGTCCATAGTCTCGACAGGGATACCTTTTAACCATATCATTGTCTATTGTCCTATTTACTTTAGAGCATGATTAACAAAATGAATTCAAAAACATATTTTTTTCATATTTGTTTTCATTTTCTGCTATTTTGTAAGATAAAAAGTCATTTCCCTGGTGTGGTAGCCAGTTAATTGACAATTCCATTCACTGGTAGTAATCTAACCGAACAAGCTGGCTCGTGATGAGACCCCTTGTCTTACAATTGAAGCCATTACCCTGTTTTGGTATGCAGTGTTGGTAATGTCAGCTAAACTATTTCCCTGTGAACATGGTAAGCAGGCTTGTAATAAGACCTCTTAACTTTTATATCTAGTATTCTTGGAATTTCATCCTGAATAATCATGAACTTAGGTAAGATAGGATAGACAATTTTCCTCCTTAAGGTAGGATGGATGACAGGGTAAGAGTTTGAGATGTTAAACTTGGATTAGCTTCTATTTTAATATTGATAACCTTTTATAACCAATTTGAAAAATCTAAAAAGATTTACAAGATTTATAAACTTCAAGAGGAGTTCGCTAGGATTGTATTGTAGTTTCAAAATGCAATTATAACTAATTTCCTAGAAATTATTCCTTTTGTTTAATACTTCTGTTTATTAAAAGTAAATATCGCATTGCTTGTTTTCAAGAAACTCTTTGAATACAACAAAGGTCAAATAGAAAATGCCTTACAGTTTTATTTTCTAATTTTGCTACAAACTATAAAAATACTATTAAAAAGAGAAGGGGTTACCTCCTCAATTGAAAATTTTCTTTAAGATTAGGCCATTAACAGGGAGAGAATCTCTCAACCCTAACAAATCTTGTAACATGAAGGTTGAATGGCCTATCTTTTCATAGATCTAAAACGGTCCAAGCCACATTTTCTGGAATTTGGTGTGTTTCCCTTTATCTTCATGGGCTTTGTCCCATTTCAGGACTAAATCACCAACTTGAAATTGCTTAGAATGAGATGAGATTGAATCAAATGATGACTTGATGATCTGTTGATGTTTCGCATGAATAATCTTGGCTTTTTCTCTTTCTTCTTCCAATTTCAGGATTTGGTCATGTCTAGGCTGTAAAGAAGAAGAAGGATTTTCTTCAATAAATTGAACTAGAGCTAGAGAGGGAAGAATAAGATTTGTTGGTAGTACAGCTTCTTTTCCATAAACGAGTTTAAATGGGGAAGAACCTATAGAAGCCTTTTGTGTTATCCTGTTAGCCCATAATGAAAATATTAAAGATTTGTGCCAATTCTTGTTATTCTGTTCGATAGTTCGCTTGATAATTTTATTAAGGTTTTTGTTTGTAGATTCTGCCAAACCGTTACCCTGAGGATAATAGTTAGCAGAATATTTGAGCTTGAAACCTCTTTTGATTGCGAAATCAAACATAGCATTGCCTAAAAAGTAAGATGCATTATCAAAAACAAGAGCGTTCGGGACACCAAACCTGGTAATGATGAATTGATCTATGAATTCAATAATGGCTTCAGAGTTTGTTGTCTTTAGCAGAATTGCTTCAACCCACTTGGTGAAGTAATCGGTAGCAGTAAGGATATACTTATGCTGTTTGGAAGAATTAGGAGTAATTTCTCCAATAATGTCCAATCCCCATTGCTCAAATGGCTGCTCAATGTTGACCGGTTGCAGAGGAAAGGCTGATTTCTTTAGTCTTCCACTTGAAGTTTGACAACTTGGGCATTTCCTTACATATTCATGAACATCTCTAAACATAGTGGGCCAGTAATATCCAACATGGATGACCTTGTGAGCTATCGTATCAGCTCCGAAGTGGCCTCCCGCTGGTCCGTCATGCAATTCCTGCAAGACCCTTTGTGCTTCCTGTTTTTCAAGGCATCTTAATAAAACAGAATCATAATTTTGCCTAAACAGAACATCATCAATAATGGTAAAATTTTTTGCTTTCAATCTTATGGCCCTTTTATTTTTGTAGGACAAGTTGGGAGGTGCATATCCATTTTTTAAGTAAAATATTAAATCAGCATACTGTGATTCAGAATCAATGACACTTACCTGATTGATGGTTTCAGGTTGATCTGTATCGCTTGATTCCGGAAAGTTGGACGCGCCTGCCAATAACCTACAAAAACCTTGACCTCTAACAATCTTTGTTGGCTTTATTTCTAGGTCATATTCCTGAAGTGTTGTTACCCAATTTGCCCTTTTTTCTCCTAGTTCTCTCTGGATTAATAGTTTTCTAACTGAGGAGAAAGGAACTATAACCTTTGTATGGGCTTTCAACAGGAAGGGTCTGTAATGTTTAACCACTTTATATACAGCAAAGGCTTGTTTTTCTACTTCAGAATAGTTTAATTCTACACCTTGAAGATTTGATCTATAGAATGAAATCGGTGCTTCCAAATTGTGATCATTGATCTGTGTAAGTACTGCAGCATAAGAGGAATCGATTGCGATGGTATACAATCTAAAATGATTAGAAAATTTTGGGGTATTTAGAGCTGGGGCATTGATTATTGACTGCTTGATTAGTTCAAATGCTTCCCTTTCTGTCACTCCCCATTTGAAGACTGAATTTTTCTTAATCATAGTTTGAAGTGGTAAAATAATTTGAGAAAAATCTAGAATGAATCTTTTTACAAAATTGATTTGGCCTAAGAATGACTGCATGGATTTATTATTATGAGGAAAAGGGATTTCAGAAATTTCCTTAATCCTGTCTGGGTCAATATATATGCCATCTTTAGATACAATAAAGCCTAGGAGCTTACCTTGATCAAGAGTGAAGAAAGATTTCTTAGGGTTTAGAGAAATACCGTATTTCTTACAGCGTTGGAAGATCTGATTCAAATCATGCAAGTGATTGGATTTCTCTCTTGAAAATACAGTAATATCATCTAAATAAACAACTACTATTCTATTAATTAACCCTTTGAAAGCTATATCCATCACCCTTTGGAAAGTGGCTCCTGCATTAATAAGTCCGAAAGGCATTTTATAATATGCATATGTTCCCCACTTTGTTCTAAAGGTGGTTTTGAGTCGGTCATCGGGGTGAACCAGAATTTGGTTATACCCTGGAAACCCGTCCAAGAAGGACATTAACTCTGAACCAGCCACTGATTGGAGTATCTACTCCATAGTGGGTAATGGGAAATTATCTTTTAGACTTGCCTTATTTAAGTTCCTGAAATCAATACAAATCCTTATGTCACCATTCTTCTTTCTAACTAGTACCATATTGGAGACCCAATTCGAGTGTCATACGGGAAAAATAATCTTGGCTTTCAAGAGTTTGTTGAGTTCGGATTTTATTTGACCTTCTAGGTTTGGGTGTATTTTCCTCAACTTTTGTTGAATTGGTTTCTGCTCGAGAAGCATTGGGATAGTGTGCTGAATAATAGATGTGTCATATGTTTTTAGATCATCGTATCTCCAAGAGAAAACATGTTTATTCTTTCGTAACAGATTAATAAATGCTTCCTTTTCCTCTATAGAAAGTCCTAATCCTAAATTAATGTTTTGAGGATTTTGTTCGGTGCCAAGGTTTATTAATTCAAACCTTAAGGTAGAGCTCTAAAGCTTTGTATTAGATACAGGTTTGAACCTATCTTTGATATCGTAAAGG
Source organism: Pinus taeda (assembly GCA_000404065.3). Lineage (NCBI taxonomy): Eukaryota > Viridiplantae > Streptophyta > Pinopsida > Pinales > Pinaceae > Pinus > Pinus taeda. The sequence goes on along the minus strand of APFE030817891.1, from coordinate 606 downwards.
TCTTCAAGCTTCACTACGCGCTTAGGGATTGATTTTTCCTCATGTTTACCTTGTATTTGAGTATCATGATCATCTTCCTCAATGATTTGATTGTCATAGGATTTTTCAGAGGTCAGAAATTGTAAAATGTCTTCATCGTGGTTAAACACTCTCCAATTGGTTACATTATCTGGAATGGATGGCCTAAAAAGTAATTCTGCTGAAAACCTATCTGGACTATAGTCTTCGGAAGGGAGCAGCTTGGAAGTGACATTGGCCAGCAAATCAGCTGCGGAATTTTGCGCCCTAGGAATGGAAGATATATTGAATGCTAAAAAATGGGAGGTGATTTCTTGTACCAGTGATTGATAATGCTTAAGATGGTTCGAAAGACAATGGATTGTATTCCTTACCTGTTTGACAATAATCTTAGAGTTGCCAAAGACCTTTAAGTACTGAACTTTGAGGCCGATTTCTTTGTACAGTCCTTGGACAAGCGCTTCGCACTCGGCTGTGTTATTAGTGCATTCAAATTCTAATCTACAGGACAACATTGTTTTTTCTCCTTGCGAGCTGACCAAAATGCATCCTGCTCCTGATCCTTCGCTGGACTTAGATCCATCAAAA